>NNCF01126094.1:191968-281091 GCA_002313205.1 Laupala kohalensis | reverse complement strand
ACGCAACGGGAAATACGTGGACTAACTGCGTTAACTAAGTTTCGGAATGCGTAACACAATTTGCTTAATTGGGAATTAAGATTGTCAACGTGACAATTCCATTTGAGGTTGTCTTGAATATGGAGACCTAAGAATTTTGTTTTCGTAACAGTTTTTAATTGTGTTCCGTTTAAAGAAAAAGAAACCAGCGGTAAAAATTTTGTGATACTATTGTGAAATGACATAGACACTGTTTTGTCAGTGTTCACAAGAAGACGATTTGCATGGAACCAAGTCGAAAGGTTAGACAAAACTTTTTGAGCATTGGCGGGCTTACACAGTAAATTAGTGTCATCAGCAAAAAGAACCATTTTGCAATCTGATGTGGATGATGACATGTCGTTCACATACAATAAAAAGAGTATAGGGCCGAGAATTGATCCTTGGGGTACTCCGCAAGTAAGTGGCTTTGTTTCTGAAAGACAACGCTCAAGTATTTTATTTTTAGTATAGGATATTTCGACCTGTTGATATCTATCTTTTAAATAAGAAGTTAGCCATTGATGCGGAAGTTCACGAATGCCTAAAGAATGTAATTTGGAAAGGAGAATGACATCGAATGCTATGGATAAGTCAAGAAAAACACCCTGAGGATTTTCTCCACGGTCAAGGGATGTTGTAAAATCGTTTAAGAGGGAAAATATGGCGCTTGTAGTGGAAAAGGATTTCCTAAAACCGTGTTGATCGTCAGAGAGAATGTTATATTTTGATAAAAAATCTAGAAGACGCTTATAGAACAATTTTTCTAGGATTTTTGAGAAAGTGGGTAGTAGAGATATTGGTCGGTAATTTCCAATATTAAGTTTGTTTCCTTTCTTGTGTAAAGGTTTCACTTTAGCTCTCTTAAATATATTGGGAAACACCCCTTCCGATAAAGAACTATTAAAAATATTTACGAGTGGATTTAATATAGCGTGGGACGAAGATTTAACAATAAACTCAGGTATATCATCTATGCCTCGTGAAAATTTGTTTTTTAAGGAGCTGATGATTCCCATGACTTCACTGGCGTTAGTTTCGGAAGTGAACATAGAATTGGGTACGTGGGTGGATAAAATTGGAGGACATTGATTTGGATATATTGAGTTCGTTATTTTACCAACTTCTGAGAAGTGAGAATTAAACAAATTTGCGATATCCTGAGGATTTGTTACGATTTTGCGATCGTTTAGTAAAGAAACATTTTCTTCGCGGTTTTCAGAAGTTGACTAGTAATTTTTAACAATATTCCACATGGCTTTCATCCGGTTGTTCGATTTTAGTATATGCCTGTCGTTTTCCATAACTTTAGCTGCATAGACTACTTTTCGGAGAATAGTCTTATATTTACGAAAATAATTATGGAATTCGGGTGGCTGGTTATAGCGTTTTGAAAGATAATATAAACGGCGTTTGTTTTTTGAAGAAATTCTTATCCCTAGGGTGATCCATCTATTGTATTTTTTTGTGTTAATTAACTTGCGTTTTATGGGAAAACTAGAGTTGTAATGTTTTAGGAATGTTGAGATAAATACATTGAATTTGTCGTCGGTGTTTTGGCAATTGTAAACATCTTTCCATGTTTCTTCACGCAAATAATTTACGAATATGGATTTATTTATGTCATTAAACTCTCTTGTAAATTTGTAAAGGATTTTAAGCGGTTTTAGTGTATTATTAATAGTCAATACTTGAGCAAGGTGATCACTGTATCCGGCGATAAACACTTCAGAGAGATACGAGATTCCATTGTTGACTATAATTTGATCTAGCAATGTTTGAGATGAGCCGGAGAGGCGAGTGGGGTCGTTTATCGTAGTTATAAGGTCGAAGGAGTCGACAAGATTCTTGAATCGATTAACTTGTGATTGTGCAGAGNAGATTTATGTGTGATATGTTTTAAAACAATTTCGAAGTTCCGAAAAAATATGTCAAGATCTGATTGAGGAGGTCTATAAATACATAAATAAATACTATAATACGTATTTATGTTAACGATATGATACATATATACCAATGATACACTTTTAACTTAGACATTCGTTATTACTATTATTTGCTTGTTAACAAAAAAAATACTTCGCTATTAGTTTGTCCAGGGAATGCCAAAAATTTGGGGGGAAATGCAACTTCGTCTCCAGTTCTTTAATGTGTCGATATATGTCGTGTCTCTGATGTAATGGGTTTCGCATAAGTGTACACGTGGATTTTCAATTTATCGTAATTTATCGCCTTCCGTAGGCGTTAATTTTTTTCATGTGAGTGTAAACGCTGGTGAATAACTTATAATATTCCGTTACTCATATTTTATTTCCATATATTGATGTTTTATTATAAATAAATCATAAGTAAAATAAGGGAGTTGCGCATTCAGTTACGCAAACGAGACACGCAGATTCGGCGATAACCTCGCGGTCGTAACCTTGCGGCAATACTGAAATAAAGATGGGTTTCACTTCCCCCATACTGAGGGGAAGAAATAAAATTAATTTTAAATCTTGATTTTTAATTTTATTATGTTTTCGTGTTTTCGCGAATGAAAACATATGAATGAAATAATTCTTTTGTAATAATATGAAGTGAAAATAATGATATTTTATATAAATTTTGTATGATTTTAATTTATACTTTCCTTATTTGCTCATATAATATTTTACATTCTAAAATATGTAAATGCATTTGTTGAGCTTATTTATGATATTAAGATGATAACACGAAATTCTGATTTTTCAAACACACAAAACATTGTGGCAAACCCTCAGATGTGTAAGTTTGTTTTCCTCGCCCGATAGTTTTAATGATGATAATACGTACTGTACGAAACATTCAATTTTAAAATCTTTTCTTCGCCCTGAAGCACGAAAATAACAAGGGCAGAATAATACGCATTTAAGGACCTAACTCTATTTCCTGGAATTATATTTTCTTCTTCTGAGAACGTTTTGTTGAGTAATCGTACTACCACAAAAAACATTTTTTATTCAGAATTGCACACATACCAGTAAATTCCCATTTCCTTCTCTTTGTTATGAAAAAGAACATCTGCAATAACTCGATAAATCACGATGAATTAGGACGTTTTATTTTTTTTGGGTTTCTATAATTGTATTACGTGATTGAAATATGTTTCCATCTTTTTTCAATTATCCCGTGGTGATTACGACGAATCAATTGTTTCTGGCGAGCACAATGGCGTCAGTGTTTTCACTTGTCATTTGAATTGTTACCGGAGAAAATAGAACAACGCAATGTGGTGGCGGCGGAGCGTTCTGTGTGCGCTTTCCGAGTGGTGAATAATTAATTTGGTCCTCCCCCTTTCCCTGTTGTTCTCCGCCCTCCCTGCTCGCTGCCAACGCTAGACCACAGGGGTCCATTGTCTCCCGACAGGGGGCGCCACATTGCGGGCGTCAGCGCAGCAAAACCAGCACGTAGCGTTGGACTCTATGGAGGCGATGGGGATGATATGGCATTCGGAGGAAGGGAAACATCCGAGATCCACTCATCATGGTATTCCATTGGCAAAGGAAAGTGACGGTTACATTTAGGACACTTCCCCGAACTCTGCCGGTCCCTCCACCACTAATCAGCACATCGCTCGGTCTCTCCAGGGTAAACTGGACTAAAAAAATTGACCGTATTACTTTATTCATTCATTTTTTATTAGTATTATTATATAATAATACTTGAATTCTATGTTCAATTACAACTGAAATGAGTCGAAATACAAAAGAATAAGAATAAAATTAAAAAGGATAAAGCCAACCGTAAATGGAAGAAAGAACCTTACCTAAAACTCAATTTTGACGTAATTTTATATAATTAATAATAGAGTTAAGATCCATTTTATTTGTAACGATATGTAGAATGAAAAAGTAATATTAAAGTGGTGGTGTCATTTTATTTATCGTTTCATTATTTCCCTTGGGTGACTAAAAACTTAACTCTACGAAGCACAGACTTTTTATGTACTTTACGACCCTTCAAGCACATGAACAATTTTTTTCAAATCATTCGCAGAACTCCAGTATTTTAGTTAGCTTTTGTCTGTATATTAGTGAAAATTTTTGTCATTAAGTGTGCGTCTTATTACGACATAAAAGATGGTTAGCTGTGTTGAATACCGGGCAAAAGAAATCTCTTACTTGGTGGTTAGTTATTGTAACTACCCATTAAATCAGTCTAATATATTATGACAGGAATACTAAATTTAAACCAGGTAATTTAGGTACATACATGTTTTATTGATCGACACAAAATAAAATGTCACATTTGTACAAATAGAAACTGTTAAAAAAATCTTATCACGATTACAATAAACATTAATCAATCATTTCTTCGTTTGTTTTCCGAAAAAAAACAATGAAATAAATTGTATAAGTTTTACTTGATGATAAACTGTAAAACAGTTTTTACCTCTGTCTAGGCACAAGGCAGATTGAGCAGATCCATATAGATCGAATTGACTTTTGTTTGGTACACCACGTGGCCCATCGTTTCATCGTTTCATCGTTGAGTACACAGACTTACGTGAAGCTGATGCTTGGCGAATGAACTCGTCAACATAAGGATTGTGAGGTCTTATTTCTACACTCTTTGTTGCTGGAGTCGATTTTACATTGCTCACTTCAACAATTTTATGACAATACTTTTGTTTTTCAAGAATTACTGGACAATGATGGAGGCGTCAAAAAAATTGAAAAACATTCTTATATTCCACTTCTTACTTTTTCAGACCAAGATTCCATTTCAAACGATCAAAATTGTCTTCATACTTCATGTTTTTGTTTCATACTTCATCCTGCATCAAAATTGTCTATATACTTCATCCTTCAAGATCTGTGGATTACGAACATTATTTAGAGTTCTGTCCTTATCTTTCTGTCTTTTGTACATATGATGCCTGAGAAGGGTCATGATAATCCTGTGCATTTCCTCCAATAATTCAGCAATCTTTGTTGAACCATTGCCTTTAGACACGGTATAATAGTTGGAAAAAGGTAAGCTCCGATAATTGCTAGATTACCTTGACTGCACGGTGGTCATCTCTCCTAACCACTTGTCAAAACGAAAATATTTCTTGCAAAATTTTCTTTCATAAATTTAATACTGCATGTTCTCACTCTCTAATATTCCAAAAAAATTACTGTAATTCCTTGATCACCTCAGTTTTATTAAAAAGCGTATACATCAAATAACATGTATATCGGTACATTAATCTGACAAGAGCATTGTCAGTAGACAAAAATGCATCTCTCTTGTGAATTTTGAGAAAAAATAATATCATACTGCTATCTGCATATACTTGAAGGAACTAAACTTGTTAATTAGTTAAACATTGTGTACTAGATTTCGCGCGACGTTATGTTTTCTAGGTGGTTTACGTTACTAGCCACCATGCTGGAGAGGTAAAAAATTTTGTGGTTTGCTGAAGTAACCACCGTGCTTCAAAGAGTTTCCCCAAAATGCCGAGCAGTGTACTTATTAAGGTGGAACTAGCGTTCCAAATTAGTCAAATCATTGAGAACTATAATTGTTTTCTTTATTTTTATAGTAATAGTTTTATAGCACAAAATTATGAATTATAATGATGATAAAACATGATTTAATTTCCATCTATCTGTTAATAGCATAGTAAAGCTATATTCAGCAACTCGCTCGACTCGTTTCAAATTCACAAGAACATGTTAAAACATGGTGGTCGAGCGCAACGGTTTCGTGATTTATGCGTCACTATCAGAAAAATTTCGTGATTTATGCGTCACTCTCTTTATGTAATGTCCGGTGATATATAGATACAAGGGATGTAAAAAATTCTACGGAAAATTCACTAGAAATCAAAGTAAACTTTCATTTCATTCGTGATTTAAAAGTTGGTGTCCCTCCGTAAGACGCAATGTATTACACGATCAATTACAACCATGATGGAGGGATCTGGGGAGCATTTCTGTTTGAAAATGATGGTTGTACAACACAAATTTTATAAATATTACTTTAAATAAAATACATTAACTCATCAAATAGATAATCAAATATTAAGAACATTGAACAGCAACCAAATTTATTAATTGTTTAATGTGACAAAGTATGCCTTTATATGTTGAGAGTTCATGTCCAATTGGGTGGGGGGGGGAAGGGCTATAGCCCACTTAGCTCCCCCCCCGCCCATAGATCCACCACTGATTCCAAAGAAAAATAGGTTTCTAGTGTGTAAGAACTTAGCTGCTAATGGGAAAAATATGCTATAGATCTTTCAGAAGAAGGTGAAATGTTTAATCTCCTCCTTATTCATTGCCCATATCGGATGACGAGATATCTCCGAACTCAAAACGATAAGAAATATTGACCACATTAATTCGGGTAAGTACATAATAAAATCATAGAAGAAAATTATGATAAGGTATGGAAAATAGCATGAAGAAAATGTTTCTAAGAATTACATCAAAATTTTAAAAGATTAGAAACTTAGTACACGAATGTGAACATTAAGTTTTTATTTGCTTTCAGGTTATCAGTAACGATAGAAGATGTATTGATTTCATTAATTTGATTAATGTGAGATTAATGATTTACGATGAGATGATTGATGAATGATGAATCACTTCTTGGTACATAACACACAAATATTAAAACTAAGGGTGTCAGTTACTATTTTCGTCTTCCGTGCTTTTGTATTGTTATTTGTATTATTTTTCGCTTTGAACTTCAGGTTGGTCTCGGTGAGTCGGAAGCTCTCGGAAGCACAAAATGTCGGGAGTTTTGTGAAAAATCTGTATCGGTAATTTCGTGTATTCCTGCGAGATACCCTCTCTATACAAAGTTACAGAATTACATACTGCGCCCTGGAAACAGTTTTAGCAACGTAAATCGCAATAGACTATTCTTTGTGACAACTTAAGCAATAATTAATTATGATTTCATAGAATGCTTACATTCTTTTTCAGTTGACAATTTCAATAAGGAATTTCAGCCACTTTACGGCTGTCAGTGATTTCACAATTAATTCTAAGGATAGTAAACATATACAATCCGAAAGGGATGATAGAAGTAGAAAATGTATAACGCAATACAATAAAACCAAGGTTTATCATTTTATTGGAAAAGTATAAATAAAATAGCTTTTCTAGGTCCTCGAAGTCGAAAACGAAGTATTTCGTCTTTTAGTGTAGTTTATAAAATAACTTTGATATTTATAATGGTGTAGAAAATGATAGTTACCAATAAGGGATGGTGACAAATAGTCAAAAATAATTGTATGAAACTATGGTATTTTTAAGGGAGTTATACATGGACGGTGTGTGAATCACGAAATGCGAAAAGAAGACATTGCGCTCACCTCTACGTGACGCGTCGCTACGGGGATAAATGAAGCTAACGAGGACGGAAAAAGGCACAGCCCGAAAAAGGAACCCGAAAGGAAGACTGTTCGAAATGAGACAAGAATGAAGAGAATAGGAAATAACCTTGAGATGAAGTTACACAATGAGAGTATGGTGTGTCAACACACTAGACAAGAGAGACTAATAACGAGGGTACGAACAAATACTACCATGTTAAGAGACTCCAATACAGACGAGAAGTGTACTATACTCAGATAATGATAATTTTGGGCAAGGAATGTGTCAAATAATAAAATATACTAGAAAAAGAAAGAAATTAGTTTCCATTCATCCTTATTTGCTGTGTGAATAAATGTATCATCAATCAAGACGAAATGTTCAGAAACAACTAAAAATCCTGAAAATGAAAAGGGGATATTACATTTTCTCCAGCAGAACGATAAAATCGTGATAATTCTGAAGTGAGAAGAAACTGCAGAGATAAAGATAATTATCGTGCCAACATTGCCACCATAAATAAATACCACCAAAATTATCATGCAAATATTGCCACCAAAATACGTACGTTAAAATTGATCAATATTTTATATCTTTTTAAAATTATAATTTTATGGTATTAACAACAAGAAATAAATAATCCAGAGGCACTAAAAATTACTTTGAAATATGATGGCATCAATGTTGCTATTTTCTCCGCACTCTGCATTCCGTTGGGTGCGTAGTTCTGTTTGCACAAGGTTACTGCAATGACGAGAGCCTAATCTTAGCAATCCTGTCTCGCGCTTGGTCTGTCAGTCGCGTGCGTCATAGCGAACACGACTTCGCCTGGAACGAAGGGTGTAGCAATTAAATACTGAATGGGACTCTTACCCTTCAGATTTCTGCGATTCCATTTATCTATAGAAACCAACTAAACAAAGAATTAATCACACATATCCGTACCCCCCCCCCCCGCCGCGGAAAAAAATCATATTCTTGAGAAAAGCCATTTTATTTGACATTTCCGCAAAAAGCTGTATACTTTTGTTTCGTTTTAATGTGTATATATATACATACACGAACAGAGAATGATAAATGATTCCTTGTTCTTTAGAGATACAGAAAAGAAAGAAAACAAAGTAGTTCTTCCACCCTTTTATTCAGCATTGTTTTGATAGCGGTTTATGAACTTGGTAAAATGAAGGGAATGCAATGTCCACATAACAAATTGTTTTTCAATACTTTGAACATGATTGTCGCGATGAAAATTTTTGATCAATCTCTTCTATGTTTTGTTCCTTGTCAAATACCGGCTTCTCTATTATATAAAATAATTTAAATTCATTTGTAACGAGATTTGACGAAATGTGTGTTCTTTTTATTTATGGTGGGTGGTCAGATGTTTGTGGTACGAGTGTAATTTATGTCTATTATGACAAAAAACTAGCCCTTGTAGGGTTGAAAGTACATGACATACATCGGCATTGATCTCCTTTTGTATATGAGTTATATCTACCCTATTTAAACATATGTTTCTGAATTTATCTTCGACAAGTAAAAGGAAGTCCCTGTCTTTTTCTCATCCACTTTGAACTGCAATAAGTTGCTTCTAAGGAGTATCCATATCTTCAGTAGTATTGGATTATCGACTCAGAAGATACCCCCACTTCAATTCCTTTCCTTTTTTACTTGGAAGATTTAGAGAGAACAATCTTCTACGTTGTTCTGCTTGAATATCTTCACAACGAGAAATCAAAATAATTACTTAAAAAATTATTAATGAAATAGTAATGATATACTTAATGTTTCAAATTTTATTATTTTTGTTTTTTTACTTTATCTCATCTTTCTCTTTTTATATTTCAGAGGCTCAATAAATAAAATAAAATAAATCAGTTTTCAATGCACTTTGGTATGAGGTCATTGGTTGCAATTATTTAAGATCCTTCTTTTTTCTCTCCTGGCATAATTATTTTTTTAATCAATTTGAATTGTTATATATCCAGACTCTTATGTCCTGTTTTTTTAAGAAAAATCCAAAAAAATAAACATTATTAATCGGAAGAGTCATATATAGCTGAGAAAGGAATTATTTAGATAAATCTTGTGGTGCAATATCCACAATACTATTGCTCAGTCTCCTCCGACTAATTTTCTCTCGTTCACGGCGACTTCGACCGCGCCCTGACCCGTTCTAAGATCCGTTCGACAACTTCTCACGCGAGGGGTGTGTCTCTTCTTGCTTCCATTTATCGGTCTCTTCCTCCCCTTCTCCCCTCTACTCTTCTTCCTCCTTCCATCACCACACAACCCTCCTCGTAACAAAAGTCGTAACCTTACGAAACCACAGCTGTATTTGGTCGAACCGGTTCCTAACAAAAGAAAACGAATCGAGGCGGGGAAAGGAAACTTGAAAAATAATTCACTCAATCTCACCCGACTCGCTTGGGATGCGGTGGCGGGAACAGGCTGCCCACCTCGCACAGTAGAAATGGCTGTTTATTGTATGCGGAATGCGAACTGGAGCGAAAGCATTACTTATGCAGTCGAATCTGGGAGAGGAACATACCACCCAGTCCCTTTCACAGTCGGCCGCGTTTGCTGGTCAATGCTCATTCATTTTACAATTTCAACCATTTTCGCAACGTTGTGATTTGACAAACGAGTCGCCTTGGATCGAGTAAAAATTTGCTGATTGTTCTGGTGCTGATGAATCCACTTTTTTAAATCTGCCACCAGGCATTGCTCACTTGAACTTATTTCTTTTTTTGTTGCGTTTTTAACTTAATGAAGACTTTTTGCGATATGTTCAGACTCAAGAAAATTTACCTTTAAAAGAAGTAAAAGTCAATTACGTATTACTTTAAAAGTACGAATTTCCTAAATAAGAATACACAATTACTTAGAAAGCGGTTCTGCGAATATGTTTGTTTCAGGAAAAAGATCACTAATTATCTAAGACTTGAATGATGCAATGTATTTGTATAAGAAAAACGACAACAGAATATTAGATCTTTTCAAGAAAAAATATCACTCTAAAGGTTTCGAAGTGTATATTTCTTTTCATAGAAACGTTTTGTTTTATTAAGATTACTTCTGTTTGAAAAATTTCATAATAAAATTCTGCTTTGTATTACGTCATTGGTATTTATAAATATATTCAAAATATATTTCATTTATAAATCTTCAGTGTGTCAACGAATCTTCGTTAACTCCACAAGATTATAGTTGTAAAGACCGTGGAAACATGATGATAAATTACTAATAAGATCATAAGAAAAACGAAATACAAGGAATAATTTAGTCACCAACATAGTCTCAATTTTTAAAATTTCTTTTCACGACAAAAAACGGAATACAACTTGAAAAAAAACCTAACACTTTGAATGACCTCTTCAATAGTTAGTGATCCACCTCGATTCTTTTTATAGTAGTATTTGTAAATGGGAAACGTAGTACTAGAGCTTGTCTACATGGAGCGATAGGGGGTAGGAGTTGGGTTGTAGGTTCTTGTAAGTAGGTTAGTAGGAGTAGTTATTAATAGTTAGAGTTATTGATACTAGGAGGGGGTGAATAGAGGCAGGAGGGTTTGCGTTTCACAGCTATATGAACCGGAATATTAATGTGAAAACTACAAATTGTTTCTGGCCCCACTAGGTATTTAACCAGGTATGTCTGGTGATGAGCAAGAACGCTGAGAACACCTGAGCAACCGGAACGGCAACGTCGATTTTGGAAACAATAGAAACGTAATGTAAAAATAAATTCTTGCGTTTGGGCAATATGTATATTTACGAGGCTGACGTTTCGACAGCGAACGCTATATTCCTGAGGACCTAATTGATCCTCAATGCAATTCCATCATTGAACTACTTCATCTCCATCAGCAATTCACACACCAACTAACATTTTATCACTCTTCGTCAACAAAAAGGATAAGTGTATATTGATCACATATTAATAAACATATTGCACAAACGCAAGAATTTATTTTTATCTTTCAACATAATGCCAATAATTCATATTAACGTATCGAGTGTTCAGATGCTCAGGCTTTCCTCCTATGAGAAGGCTTTCCTCCATTTTAGAATTTCGAGAGGAGAAAACCGCCATGTGAATTGCGAAATGAGTGTTGACTACTGCTCATTCCAATGAACAACCATAAACGTGTAAGTTTAGGAATATTTTCCACAATGTCTCGCGGCAAGTTATTTTCGGAGATACATAACATCTTGGGATGATGTTGGTCTTTAATCTTGACCAACATGAAAGACAAGCCTGTATTACAGATCGACTGTGTAACTTACGTATAACAGCTGTGACCAACCAAAAAGAAAGACCAGGAAGAATAACGCTACCAGTTTAGTACTTAGTATGACGCGATCATGATCCTTGATGTTTGTCTCCTAGTACTTAGTGCCTTGATTTGCACAGAAGTAGGATCATATGATTCCTTCTCTCATTGGCCTGTCGGGCAATGGGGATATCGTAAATCACCTCTTATTTCCCTATTTATCAAGTTGTGAGCACTACATGTTTCAAGTAGCTGTTCTTTTGAACCCTGTCCCATTGAACATTCATTTTATTCATTTGTAGTATTTGTAAATGGAAAGTGTACGGTGCTATTGAAACTTATCTACATGGAGTAGGAGGTGGGTGGTAGGGCTATTGTTAGTGGGTGGGCCGCTTAGCTGGATTTACCAACACCTTGGCCCACATGGAGGTGTTAGTGGGAGTAGTTAGTAATAGTAGAGTTAAAGATACTAGGAGTAGTAGGAGGTGGATAGAAGAAGGAGGGTTTGCTTTTCAATCGTCGCAGATATATATGAACTGGGGAATTGAAGTGAAAAGCTGCTAATTTTTTTCTGGTCCCGCCGCGAATTGAACCCTGAGTATCTAGGTGACGAGAGAGCACACTAGTTCATTAGCCACCGGAGTGACTCCTTCCCCATTAAGTCATTGCGAGACTCGCTAAATTTTGATGTCTTGAGCTTGCGCGACGTAGCTATAATATTATGTCAGTCCATTTCTAGTCACATCTTGTTTGATAACACAAATATTACGCAGGAATCTTAGGACTTTTGTAAGCACAAGGTAATAAAAGTTATTAATATATTATGAAAGTAATCCATAATATGAAAAATTAATATGGATTTTCTGCGTTAAATTTTTCTCTTTCATGAAAAAAATTAGATTTAATAAATTACTATGAATACTTAACATAGTTCAAGAAGCGACAAAACGCCCAAATCGTTTATGGTGTTAAAAAATGAATTATTACACAACTATTGAAAGCCTGTGTCTGTAGTAACTTCACATGGTACAACATGGTATTGGGCACGAGGGTGCATCTGAAAAGGACAAGAGGATTTGCATTGCCAAGTCATTTCTACTCAAGCACTATATGATATCTGTTGCCAGGTCTTGGCGACGCATGGATATCGATTTTATGGGCACTACTCGGGACTACAAGATCCTGATGGTGCAATCATCCCATAATCATTATGTATGTTCGTGGTATAAACAATGATAGCAAAAAAATGCTTGTGGTAAATAATTAGCTATAATTTTGGGATGCTTTTGATTTGGTTTTGTTGTAGTAGTTTGGCTAGGTTTGTTTTCGTTAGATTGATGGACATCCTATATCATATCCTCAATGGTAAACACCTCTTTCATTTATATCACAAGATCAAATCCATCATATTAACACGAAAGCGTAAATTCTAATAAAACATGTTTTATACAAATCGCCTTGAACTGATTCGTATCAAAACTTAGTGTTCGTTCGGGAGAAACGTCAGTGTGAACGTTATCATTCCCGACGGAAGTGTTGGAGAGCACACGTCCGAAACGAACAACTTCGTCACGAAACATCAAATAAAGAGCTTCCACACCGCAAGAGTAGCAGCTCCCTAACACGAATTCATTTCGAGCAGAAAGCGACCAAGTGGAACGAACGCCTCGAACCTGCCTTCGCCTGCCCGCTCCCTCGCTCCTGAACCACCTGTCAGGGCACAAGTCGCTGCGGCGGCCGCCGCGAGTGACGTTCGCTGACAGGAACGGCTCCCTTGTGATAGAGAAGGGCTTTGGCGAAGGGAGAAATATACGATACAGCAGCCACAGAAATGCTGGAGTTGATTGAACTTGAAGATAGGATGAGCTTTTTCATTTCGGTATCGTATCACAGCTGAGAGAAGAAACGAAATTTTATCTTGAATTTCCTCATTTCACTGAGTCGTTCATTCATTATTCGCAGAAACGAGCAAATATTTTTTTCAGAATTCCAAACAAACCTTTATTATATACATGAGAGAGAGAGGTTTACTTGTATGTAAATTAAATGTTTACATGACATTGTAAATTAAATTTATTATGTAACAAATGATATATAAGAGGTGAGAGAATCAACAATAACAAATCCTTCAGTAGGAAATGTTTACTAAACTATTTTTACATAATCATTCGGTCACATACATTCCCAGAACATCGAAGAATTAATAAAGTTAATATTTACGAGGCTGTTTGGCAAATGGTTTCCCTGCCTAGTATTTCGAATATTAAGACTAGACCCTTTTTACGTATTAGCAAAAAAATTACTTGGTAAAACAAAAATTCCAAAATTTTTACGATATTTAACTCACAGATTATTTTCTCGTTATTCAACTTATATTTCTTTTGATTCGCGCGCAAAGTGGCTCAGTCAGCGATCGCCGGGTAGTCGGATGACCCAGTCCAACCCTGGAACCTACTCATACGACATGTATAAAAATTCCTAATTGGTCAGAGAGCGTTATTTTAGAGAAATTATTTTCTTTTCTTTCGGAAAACATTTTAATAACATTATTTTTTGAATAAAATTTCAAACAAGGAAAGTTAATAACATGGTGATAGAATTATAGTCCAGAGTGAATTAGGACATATCACTGAAACAAGAAATGGTAAATCGGAAGAAGACGCAAAACATAAATTGTTTGGGGAAGTTTTGTGGTTAAATTATAAAGACAGTATAAAGGTAGAGTTGAATATATGAAATGAGTAAAATGATAGTTGAGAAAACATATAGTTTATGGCCAAGTTGCTTTTCAAAGATGAAATTACGAATTCACGGTGGATAGAACTGAGTATGGACAAGAGGAGAATGTGTCCAGTGTAACGACAAGGACGTTTGACCTCCAAGATTAACTCGGCACTCATTTTATATCATTCATTCATTCATTCATTTATTATCAGTTTTTCTCCTTCTGTTTCAAACCGTCAACACAGAGCTTTCGATTATTTTCCATAACAGAATATTATTATAGTGAGACGACATGCACCTGATTTTGTGGTGCACTTTAAGAGTGTTTAATACACATAAAGTATACTTGTAATAAGAATTGACCCACTATGTATCCCTGTATTTCAGATGAGGTACTTCTTTATGATTTGTTTCCTTTATTGAATTTGAATTCGTTATCCCAATAGTGTGTCATTATCGGTTTTGCTTGATATTCGTATGTACAGTAGGATTCGCTGAAAAGTTTAGTAGTACTCTAGTGTTGATGTTAATTGGTCCTTATCTCTTACATCTGTTGAATTGTTTACTTCAGGTTCTTAAGGTGGGACCAGCACTTAGTTACCAACACAGTAGTTAGTCAAATCAATGAGAAGTATAATTTTTTACTTCATTTTTATTGTAATTGTTTTAAAACACAACATTATGAATTATGTTGATGAAAAAAACATGATTTAATTTCTATCAGTTAATAGTACAGTGCAAACGATATTCAGCAACTCGCTTGACTCGTTTGAAATGCATATAGAAACATGGCGTCCGAGTGTAATGGTTTCGTGATTTATGCTTCACATCTCGGAAAAAGTGAAATATCTCTATGTAATGTCCGATAACATACAGATACAAGTGATGTAAAAAATACTACGGAAAATGAATTACAAATCAAAGTTAACTTCCTTCATTTTCGAGTTTTAAAAATTTGTCTTTTTTTGAAAATAAACGTTTCTTCCATAAGACCCAATATATTACACTGTCAATTATATTTGTAATTATTTCTATTAAATGACCGGTAAGTTTTTTCAAGTTGAAATCACAATTAGAACATTTCACTCTGTGACACTTTATTCCAATTTCAGATCTATTAGTGATTTAATTCTGCATACGCTAGTACTATCTTCATTAATAAAAAATGATAGATTAACAATATTGTATACAGTTCACAGCTACACGGCAACTTGCAAATGCGATAAATTCAATAAATCTAAAACTTCCTACATTCCTGTCAAGTCATAATACATGATGAAGCAAAACTATTTTATCAATAAGTGTGAACTAGGACAGTGACATAAGAAACGTAGTTAGGGACGCCAAAGAGTTGACCTACACATATGCGAGTGTCTGACGGCTTGTCATCTCTAGAATCTTCTTCTAAGCAAACGCCCTTCCTCTACCTCAGCTTCCTGTCAGCAGCGCATCAAAGAACTCGCCTTCATCCATCGCTTTTTCTCCGTCACCCTGACGCTTGTCGCTTCTCATGTAATAAAAGAGTCTGGGAATAGAATACGTGTAGACGTTTTAGAATTTTTTTTCCAAAAGGTTTTTTTTAGGTTCCTTTGTTTAACCGCACAAAATTGAAATATTTATATCATTCGCTAGTCAACTGTCCAAATTTCAGTATAAGAAAGGGACTGTTGCTATAAAAAATGGTACTGTTTGCTGAGTTCTGTAATGGTTCGGGATACTGTCGGAACGTGTAAATCCCAATTAACATCATAGTGCATTGTTTATGGTGCGGAGGGTTTTGGATTGAACGCATCGAAGAATTTCAAAATTTGAGTGATTGGCAGTAGCCGAAAGTCGTATTCGGTGAATCTAAACAAGTTTTAATATGGTTTTATGAATTAATACCTTGTTGGTGAGGGTAATGGAATCAATACATGTTTCTCAGTTTTATTTCAAGTTCCTTCTTTTTTGTTGTTGTGATGTTTTATTTTTTCGAGGAGACGATCTAGATACATACGTCAGGGATATTATGCACACGTTCATTAACTAATTCCCTTCCATTAAAGCATGCTGTCTCTGCACCTGTGAGTACCAGCAAACCTTAAGGGATAAACATATGTCAGGAAAAGGGATAATGTTACAGAGGTCTCTTTCATCTACTAAACCTGATCCTTCTTTATCGCCGGTCGCCGCTATTTGAATGTTCGTACTCAAGGGCGCGCTTTGCGTCTGTTTCTTTCGCGCGGAATCCCGCATGAGGTTTGCGCTCGGGTTCCGTTTGGACATTTTTCAAGGCAAACATCATTTTCGATCCTGCTCATATTTCACTGTTCTGTAAAAGGAGCCAGCAGGGACCTTGACGCCACCTCTTGTTCTTTGTTTAGTCCCCTCATGAAGAGCGCGACGGACCAAGAACCGGCACTTGAGGGACGCCAATGTGCGAGGTCGATTTAAAGAATAAACTACACAGATCAGTGCCGGATTGGTCTTTTAGAAGGATCTGAGGAATTCACTTTTTTGGACCCTTAGTAAGTCATGTTTGTAAGACAGTACTAGCGTAGGTAAAATTAAATCGCAAAAATATCTGATATCAGAATAAATAAGCGGATTAACATGTTCTTATTGTGATTTCAACTTGAAAAACATACCTCACAGTCACTTAAATGAAATAATTCTTACTGTAATACATTATTTAAAAAACTTATTTTTAGAAAAAGATTTTTAGAAAACTTCTAATACACGAAAGTGATGGAAGTTTCCTTTGATTAGTAGTAAATTTTCCGTAGTATTTTTACATCACATTTTTATGTAGGTCACCGGACATCTGAGAAAGATATTTCATTTTTTCAGTGATGAGAAGCATAAACCACGAAACCATCGCGCTCGGTCGCCTTGTCTTAACATACTCTTATGCATTTCAACGAGTCATTGAATATCAAGCGAGTTCTTGAATATTAATTGTACTATATTACTGATTCATAGATAGAAATTAAATCATGTTTTATCATCATTATATTAATATTGTTGTGTTTTAACACAATTTCAATAACAATAAAGAAAACTATTGTATATCTCAATGATTTGAGAAACATGGAGTGCTGGTCCCTCCTTAAATAAAGGCCAGTGCTGTAAAATAGTCTATACACTCAAACTGATCAAAATAAATTATAGTAACTTAAAGTAATTTATGTTCTTATTTTTTCAGGTTTCTCAGCAGTTTTGGTCCTTTATTCATGTTTAAATTCAGATATTTCTAAGATTCGAATGCACGATATCTAATTGCCTTTGGTGTCAATCCATTTAAAGTAATACAGAAATCACGATAAGTGTCGCCTCACCCTTTCAGAAAAAAAATCATTTTTTGTTTCTAGTATTATAAGAAAAGGTAAAAACATAATTAAATGAATTTACTATGGTTGGATACAAAATAGCGACCGTTTTTGTCTTGCCGCGCGCACCATTTTTGGACGTCGTAAAGCGTTAATATAGACTTCAATGCATCACGATTGGTTTGACCGCATCAACTAAAAGGTTATGTTCATCACATTTAAAGCTATACTTTCAAAATATATTTTATTTCTATTGTTATCTGAGTATAATGGATTTTGACAATTTATTTAGACGAACAAATTTATATTTTCGTGAGAATATTCTAAAGAAAGGAATAAAGTTTGAGACTAAACTGTTCTTGTGTCTGTACATGTATATACTATTTCATCCTTGAGATATCTTTCATTTCCATCTTATGACGTTATGAAAATAAAATGATTTAATTTTTTCCTGTTTTGAAGACGTATTCTCTGTTGGAGGATCTTCTGAAAATTTAGTTTTTATAAATTGTAAAGGCCTACATGATATTAAAGTACAGAAAAAATTGCAACATTAAAATTCAACCCCATTCAAATATGTTATTTTCCCAATTTTACTAAAACTTTGGCACAATCAACTTTAAACTCCCAGAAAACCAACGATATGCTCTTATAAAATACTAACATTATTAATAATTTAACAAATCGTTATGAAGTATAATAAATAAAATTGTTACAATGATAGGCTTTCTAAATATTTATAATTTTATTGGCAACAGTTACAGATGTGATATTGCTGTATTTGCAGTACAACAGAGGTGCTTATCCAACCGTTGGGAAATTTCCACAGAAAGCTTTCATTAAAACACCGTAATATTCTGTTGCATTTCTTATTTTCATGCCATTAAATAGCAAAAACACAAATCGGACAGGATTGCTTGTGTCATTATTAAAATTCTGTCTCTTCATAACATGATGTGTAATGTAAACTTTGTGAGGTGAGTGTGCATTATGCAGAAAGACGCTGAATAATATGACAGTCGATGTTATGAAGATGACAGTCAAGATCACGAAAAGCCTTTCTGCAATGATGAATAATACTTATAAAAAGAGTGACAAAAGAAAACATTATCTTTTATTGTTCTATACTGTTTCTTTGTAAATCAAACTTTTTCATGAATGATCTAATTTCCTCGTCTCATTCTTAAAGTGTCCTCGACCACAATTGATGACCACATAACGTCCCAATAACAACTTTTTAACAATTGGCATACAGCCGTCATTTATTTTTCGTCCTCATCTAAAAGAGGAGTAATATAATGTCCTGTTAATATAAATCAATTAAATAGTAAAGCAGACCCATGGTATGTGATCAGAAGCTTCCATATTTTTCTCCCTCACACATTACCACGTTAATATTGCCATATACTTTTATGAAACGGTTGCGTTTGTTAAGACCGAATTACTGAAGTGTCACCCTTGCTTCATACGAAACTGCCTTCTTCACGAACACAACACACTGTGTCAAAGGACCAAATCATTCGGGAATCGTTCTGTATGGGACGAAAAATATTTAATTAAATTAATCTCTCCAATCCGCGGTTAAAAGCTACCTACTATTGCTTCTACAATGCAAAAGACTTGATTGACTTTAGTAAAAGTTAAATTCGTCTTGTTCTTAATCACGCCTTTGTTGTAGTCCTTTCAAAATCACTAGTAACAATTTCGAGACTTTTTTCATGCATGTTCTTTGTTTCACATTATTCATATACGTTTAGCCTTATCTGTATTCCACCTTGACACGGTTGTGTACGTTATTTCTGTGACCCCATCCTAACCCGGGATTTTCTCCGTTTTTTTACCGGATAAAGGCAGATTTTTAATCCAGGATCTTTTGGCTTTCGCCTAGGGGTGGCGGTCTATTGTAATAATCAAACTTGAATTTAGAGATATTTTAATAGCTCCGATTTATTTTCGTAATAATCTATAGTTTGATAATAGTAAGTGTTTGTGAACAAATGTTTTTGTGTTTTATTAAATACAAATTTTTAGGTATTCTGCTAATGTTATAGCACTATTTTTATTATTATCTCCGGACTGTGTCGGAATTGATGAGACGGTCCCTCACTCGCTTTCAGAGAATAAATTAGTTTATTGTCCTCCACGTGGTTGTAACTGACTATTTGACAATAAATGTTTTATTATTTTACACCATTCAAAGATACCACATTCGTATTGCTTCTTGTTGAAAAGTAGTTCGACAGTTCATAACTTTTAAGGCACTTTTACCGCGGAATTTCCAAGTCAGAAATTTGTATAAATGGATACGAATATGCAAGTCGATATCGATTATACATCGCACACATCTTACTTTAGCAACATTTTAAGCAATATATGGAATATTTCTTTCTTGAATGAAATACATATTTATTGTCGACAATGAGTTACTTTCCGAATCTATAAATCGCCAATTTAAAAAAATACAGTCAAAAAATATAAATAAATTTTAATTTGTTTATAGAGGTCACCTAACATTCTAAAGGGATATTTAAAATTTTGTTTTTGTCCTGTTTAGCATGATAATCTACGTCATAGGTCTATAGACAAGGTGATGCAGCATACCAGCGGAATCAAGCGTATTCAGTTCATATTACTTTCCTCGTAAACAACTGTTGTTATAAATAAGATTGCCATTACTAGTTACTACTATTGATACAAATAACACACAAACTATTTTAATGAAAACAAGAAGATAATTATGTTCTTGAATGACGTTGCCTTGCAAAAGCACCTTGAAGCAAAATAAGGAATGTCTCATGTATTAGAGACAAAGAGAAGGATAAGAAGCACAAGTTGTGTGACATTGGTATTGTTCCAGAGATAAAGAAACTGTGAAGCACATGTCAACCGAAATAAAAACCGAACATGAATTGACTTCTTCTTTGTTGGCATCTGCGCCAGACAAAGAAGCTCGAAGGACACCACAGAGCGAAGTCACTGCAGAATTGATATGACCCAAAGCGATGAAATGCCAAAGCGCTTAGCGAAAAGTTCGCAAGCCAAACAAGTTTAGAAAAGCATTCCTTCCTCTCAAGACCACACTTTTTTTTTTCTTTGCGAGGAAGGGAAAAAATATGTATTTGTCAACAGCGACTGATATCAGAATATGTCCACCGCTACTGTTCTTTGCGTAAGTAGGTTAGTGATAAATAGTTTCCTGTTTTAAACTTTCAAGCTATTTACGATCCTTTTAATTCACAATGAATCAGTCTTTTCAGGTCAATAGTATTTTTCTTCAGTGATGTAAATTGTTTTGAAATAAATAAAAAATAAGCTGTTCCACTTCTAACACAGCAGATATTTGACTTATGCACTGATGGTTTCTGCAACCCATAACTTTATTGAGTGTTATTCTTCTCACGCCATTAAAAAATATTCTGTCAAGTGGAATTGTTTCGTTCTTGATATTTCTGTGCGAGCGTGATCATTTACTCTCATGAAAGAGAAAATAATATTCGTGAACACTTAAAAAAAACTCTGTAACGTCGGCGCCAGGACATGCCATAAATTTGTGAAATATTAATATTTCTTTGTATTTTCCAAACCGGATGCTTTTAAGAATCTTAAAATAAGTGGCCGGTCAGCGCTAAGACGGACGTGCAACGAGCTGGGGATTCTCCCTAAACGTTTTCCGTGTTGAGGTATTGTTTGAATGAACATTTTTCACTTTTAAGGAAAGTACGTACAAGTGTATTCGAAGAATGCAGCCGGCGACGTTGACCCACTGGAATTTAGGTGTACCTGAAGAAAAGAAGAATTCTACGAAGTAATGAATGAAGTACGTGCCGAATATAGAACAACGAA
Organism: Laupala kohalensis; assembly: GCA_002313205.1. NCBI lineage: Eukaryota > Metazoa > Arthropoda > Insecta > Orthoptera > Trigonidiidae > Laupala > Laupala kohalensis. Next base: position 259,588 of record NNCF01126094.1, on the reverse strand, counting down.
AAGGGTGTTTGCGAAGCGCCTAGGTGACGCTCATGGCGGTTCGTCCTCTACGGTGCAGCCTCTGCGTTCCTAGAAGCCAAAGGGGTGACACAAAAAGAGTGTTTGCACGGTGGTGGCGAAGGCATGGTTATTTGCTGATCACGCGTGACGTCTGGTACAGTATATATTGGGAGGAGTGAAGCTCCTCAGAGATTCTTTACGAGGGATTGTAGAGATCCGTCAGCACTGACATGTGACTGAGCTAAGTCTAGGTCGCGGAGACCAGATGTATGTTAAGGCTGCTGCGGTAGTCTTAATGAACTCATTACTAGGTGCGAGGGTCGTAACTAGTATCAGTTAGTTGTTGGGTGAAAACAACTTATCTTTTCGAAAGAACCGATAACCTGAGGGTTTATTAAAATTTAGTTGTCTTCAACTATATTTAACCAAGTGTAAACAATGCTCTCTGACAGCATTATTTGTGTAATAACAGATTATTAGATGTATTAATGATTTTGGGAGTTTGTCTCTGTTGTAAATTCAGATTTCTAGTTAATTTATAATAAATCATTATTTATTGTTATTACACGTGTGTTTGGTTGCTCGGGAAACCGAGCTGGTGGCAGCGACAAAAACTACCATAGGGATTTTGGTATTTATGTGGATCCCGCTTCTACCAAAGAAAAAATAACATCGCATCAGGGTCTGAGGTGTGATGTTACAACTCTATATTTTAATGACTTCAATTAAGACGCTTCAAAGAGAAGATGTAAAAAAAGCAAGTATTTTTAGAAAGTGTCTTGGAAATATACCTAATTAATATATTAATTTCCTATTATTTGGTTCACATGAAAAGATCCACGTGAAGGGTTGAAACGTTCGTTTATAAATGGTGTTTTCATTTCAGTACTCTTAATTAAAATATCAGTCTGAAATTAATGAAGTGTGTTTTTACTCATCTAATTGATTCAGGCTGTATATTATTACCTATAAGTTTATGTATCTCCACGGCTATTACGTTGAGAAAGCAAGGAAGTAAGAAAGTCCCAAATTCGATTGATTTTACAATCAACATTCACGTTGTCAATTTAGCACGGACACGTTACTTGCTAGCGACATTATTACTTGCTAGCGATCCTCACCTGCTGCGTATCGGAGTTTTCGAAATTTCATTACTCTGTCTAATCGTTATAATTAAGGGTAGACAAAACATTCATATCTAATATTGCAATTCCTTTAAGATTATTTAAAAAAATATGTACTACACCGTACCCGCAGCAAAGAATATTCAGAAAAAATTTAAAATTCAGTTTTAAGAGTTGGGAGGAAAGTAGCTTTTTTCGAAATCAGATCACACAGTTATTGTTCTAATATTGAAACTTTCTGTTTTTGAAAATAGGGATGGGAATTGTTTTTCGGAATCTTATACAGACAGTGATCTTTTTCTTGTTTTGATAGTCAAGAGCACAAAATTTCTACAAGCTTGGAATGAAACTATTGATTTGTATGAATGGATATAGATTTCTACACCACCGCTATCTGTGTAGAAATAAAATAAACTATAGGTTTGTATGAATGACCAAGGCAGCTAGTACGACACACTATATTACGCAGACACTGTGAATGTCAGAAATTCCTTTTAAAGCCACAGTGGAAGGATGATAACATTAAAAAGTAATAAATCAAACGAATAAAAGTTATAAAAGTCAATTGAATGTTGTAAAATTTTGAAAATGTTCCGAAATATTAACCATCTATCAAGGAAAGACTTTAATATTTACAGAAAAAGCTAATTTGATAATTTTGAAAATTACAAATTTTTATGGATCATTCTCAAATTTTACAATCACAAAATCATAAGAGAGTGATATACGTGTTATATTTCAGTAAGGCTAACCCCGTATACGGGTACAGTTGGATATGTGCATAAAATAAAAAGAAATTGCAAAATAAAGTTTCCCTCATAAAACTGAAAAGCAGTAATAATTAATAATGCTCTCTATGCAAATCATAATATTAAAGTTCAATGTCTTAAAAAGAACGACTACTGCCACGAAATAATTACTGTTCGCATTACAGGTTACGAATCTTTTTGGTATTTAACGTGATTTTTTCATTGGAGAAATTTAATATATTGATGACTTGGAGACGCTTCACATTCTCGAAGGAATGTTGAAGAATGTCATCCTGAGATCTTCACCTCATCAATTTAAGTTAATGCTATCTAAGACATCAACTGAGTTCGTTAAATCTCGTTCGTTTGTTTTTCATTGAGGTGATTTATTTATTTTTTTATTCTATGCCTTTTGGCTAGGCTCAGTTCATGAGACCTGCCCTCCCACCTAACCGTTGGACTCGTGTAAGAGAATCGGGGGGGGGGTGATATTAGGTTGCCTGGGAACTTATGGTATCGAAGGTAGTCTGCAGTAGATGAGGGAAACCCCAGCTGAAAACCTCACCTAGTTCGGTCGAGCAGGGTTTGAACCAAAGCTCTACCGCTCAGCGGTATCGGTGACATAAGTTGATAGCTAAACCTACATAATTTTATTCTTATTTCACGCATTACACTTCTCAATGATCATGAATAAGAACAAAAAAACAACTTTGTATGAACTTTATTTTTGTAATATTTAATCAACTGAAAATGGTTCATGATGAAGCTAATAGCAAAGTGATCATGTTGGTTTGGTAAGTTATATTAGGAGATATGATCTTTCATTAATTTTATCCAAGAAAAACCAAAAAAATTCCCAATCAATCTCTGACAAATTGCTGTACGGTTTTTTAAAATTTGGGTTGGTTGGAGCGCTTTGTGTAAAGCAACCACAGGATCCGAGCAGTTAACGGCCTTGTACACAGAAGCTTGCGCCTTGTCCTGTGTCGGGAGCCGCTCAGTAAGTGTCCTGGTTGCAGATGCTTCCTGAGGTCGTAAATCAAATGAGCTACTTTTCGGAGTGAGAAGTAGCTTCAGCCAATTTCCCGCTTCAGCGTACGACGTCGGCCACCCGAACTCTCCGGGAATTAACATGCAGACGAGCAGGGGACCCTCGGTCGTGGTAGTTTGCGAAAGACTACGCTAGAAGCGCTGATGAGGCGGGAGAGGATTTGTCGTTATTTTGTTGGGGTCTCCAGGAAGTTTGAGACCAGTTATTGTGTTAGGTTCGGGATTAGTAGGAGAAGCTAAAACAATCTAGTTCTAGGAACATAGATTATAAAGATATGATAAAATAGTTATACACATAAGAAGTAATCCTTTTGCGGGATATAATAAATTCGTTCCATTCATCAAGACCGGAATGACAATTTGCCTGCCCATTAGACATTTCCAACTCTTCATCTCAAAATTTTTAAAATAAAAGTTTTATCGACTTTATTAATAACGTTGCAAATATGAAATACTTTGATCATTAGATTTAACGTGGACATTAAGACACACACACACACACACACACACACNATATATATATATATATATATATATATATATATATATATATATATATATATATATATATATATATAATCAATTATAATTTATTTCGATTCAGCAACTAAGTAACCCATTAGAAATGTGGAACTTACGGGGTAACTTCGCTGATGCTGATACGTTTTAAATTGACGCATGCATAATTTTTGGGCAATTTTATTCAGTTGCGTAGTGTCTAAAAGAACTCGTAAAAATGTATAGTCGATTGAAATGTTAAGATCAGTCCCCTCTTTCTCAACAGAGATAAATTATTCATTCTTTCTATTCATTTTGATTTTATTTCTCCCAGTTTCTCGGCCGTAAGACAATTACCTGGGGTTTATTTTCTCTTTACAAAATTAATCTTTACGTAACTAAACTTATTATCACTACATCCTGTTTCTATTTAATTCCATCTTTTTTCTATTCCCAATTACCTTGTACATCTCTTTCTAATAACTTTCTTGTCTCCACTCATCTTCTACGATACTTTTTTCACGTGCCACTAAATTTCATATATCACTCGTCTCTTTGTCTGGCTTTCCACACGACTGTCACCTGTGCGACGTATTCAAGCCCAACCGCGTGGCTGTGTTGTCTACTTTCTAGCTTTCATTATTTTCCATATTGTTAGATTTTTCTATGTAGACGTGGAATTGCATGTAAACCTCTTCCTTTCCAATATGATCCTCCCAATGCGTTGTCCCAAGAAGACCATCGACAGAGAGAAATCACAAAGCCTGTCGAATCGATGATACATAGAGTATTTTACACAATCGTTTCTTTTTCAGAAAGTTTTTGTTAAACAATTTATAAGCCAGTTCTATTCCTACCATTTGAATTATTAGTAACATTTCCGTAAGGGTTACAAAATTTCTCTTTTGCTGTATACATAGTTCAGATTTTGAAAAACTCAAATGTGGGGGCTTGCGGTAGTTCACATTCTCTGAAGGGAGTTCACATTCCCTGACAGAAAGCTCGGAGCGGAGGTGGAGTCCTTCGCAGGGCCTACGAGACAGGGTCTCCCACCTTACTGCTCCTGTTCCCAGCCAACGCGATTACATGTTGTCAAGCACCAAGACAGCTGTCTCACAGTGGCACCGCAACCTCCGCCCCCACCCAAGGCCTTACACGACGTCACACTGCTTATTAAGTGAATGTCAAGCCGACGATTAAAAATCTGGAGAGTGCCACCCTCCATGATCATATTACTTATGTTGTCTATTGAGCAACGGTGACTCTGCGGTTATTGTATACGTAATGATACTTGTGTGGTCCATTTAATTAACAAAATTAGCATTGTATCGCTCCGAATGCTTTCCCTCTTATAATTTTGTCAGAGGGTCAACATTCCGTTTTTTTCGCCCTCATTACTTAAGGGAGTCAAAATATTTTCTCTCTCTCAAAACGTTTTTTCCCGCCTTGTGCACAATATGAACATAGAGTACAGTCGGGAATTGTATTTTACACACGATTATACACAATGTATTTCCTAGGGAGTACGTGTCTTCTTGGAATTGCGTGACACTGGATCAGTGTCTAAAAGATGGTCGCAAAATGAAATACTTACTGTTTTATTATAATGACATTTTGAAACATTATCGTGTTTTTAGTTACTTTTAAGTTCTAAAAAAGAAATTCTGCAGCAAGAAGGAGAATTCCAATAGTTCTGCATTTCCTTTGTAATTAGAAGGGAGTCAGAGCAAGCATTTCGAACCTGGAGATTTGGTTTCCCTTTTTTGACAATGAATGAATAAAAAGTCAATTTTTGATAAGTTTGTTTTCTTGGATCATTTTATGTGTATGCATGTAAGACAACATCGCATATGAAACTGTAATTATTTCTTGAGGAGAGATCTGTGTGCAAACACTTCGACCTTACCTGAGTATAATAACACGTAAATACTTATTTTCCCCAACTTTTATAGTTTGAGATGATAATAAATAGCAACAATACTCATAATAATAAATGTATCCTGTAAAGCAGTTGTTAGTTAATAATATGTAATAGAAGTAGTTGATACGTATAAAGTGCCAAGAGGTGCTCTGAGAATACCAAGAACCAGTGATAAGTGACAAAATTCTTGGAGGAATCGTTTACGCTGAAGTTCAGAACTTCTTGTAGTGAGCTCGTTGGGTAAAAATTACAAAAATATTCTGCGAACATATGATCGATTGCTTTAAAAACTATTGCGTACCGCGATGGTTCAGTTTACGGACAAATTGATTGAGATACGCCAATGCAAGAAATTAACTCTAGACATTTAGAAGACGTAAAACCTGTATCATGTTCTGTCCAAAACTTTCAATTCCACTGTTTCTGCCCAGTGTGAATCCATGAAAGAACAGTCTAAAAAGTTATGAACAGAGATGATAGCCAAGCTATTTGCACGGAAGACTTAAAAAAATTAATTTGTTAGTTTTATTACATGGCTTACAATTTGCTCTTTACCGTTTACAACAAATCCAGTAAGTCTTCCATTCTTATACTTAAGAGTTCATACAGTGAAAAGCTATTCGTTCTTTGGTAAATTAAGTTGATCCTCCAACATACGTTCTTGAGAAGTTTCTTCATCCACTTTATCGTCGTGTTTCTTATTCTCTCTGTATTCCTGTCGGTCAAATGTTGTTAAAGCGCCATATGCATTATTCACCGGATGCTGCTGCTTGTGATGTGGGCTCCTGATTTATATGCATGCTCTCATCTTCTGATCGATCTATATCTTCCTGAAGCTTTCCTTTTTCATTTTAATATTGCTCTGCCATTTCTTTATATTCACATATTTTTACATTATGTCAGCACGGTTCCATAGAATTACACACTTTCTTTAAACGGGTCGTTAATTAATTGTACTACGCATGTTTTAAAATAAAAAACATTTGAAGTAAAATTCGAACATAAGAGTTTACTATCTTGATTAAATTGTTTCTGAATATTTTTTTTATTTTGCTTTAATTGTGTGAAATGTTAAATGTACGTGTTTGGGGCATTGTGCTGTTCGACTGTCTCATTCATTATTGCAGAGAGGAAAATATTAATGATAGGAATTATTTCAAAATTTGGCGAGACGTTGAGGTTCATTAAAAAGTACGTTTTGAATTTCAATTTTGAAGGGGTGAATTAGGGATAAATGTGCTATTTCAAATTTTAGTTTATTCTCACTAACTAATTAAGATAACATGATTTTTGTATGTAATCGTACAATTTATGTGTACACTGACTTTGTCATAACTAAGTGTAAATTGTATCAATACAACAACAACTGCACATGTTGCATCGATCGGTTCTGAAATATGCGGACAGACGCAATTCTCAATAAGAATTGACTGGACCGTCAACAATGTATGCTCAACACAAAGAAAATCTGAAAGAGTGATTCAGTAAAAGCGAATATCTCAAGTATCTTCTAATCCAAAATATTGATGTGCTGCTTTCACAACGATATGTCATGACATGGGGCTAATCATTTGACGAATTCAAATAACGTGTAACTAATTTCTTTGCAGTCATTGAAATGTTTATTGATTTTTATTGAAGCCATTTTTTTCAATGCTCTTAAAACCCGCGAAAGGACAAGTAGAAAAATGTAACTGTAATTGAGAGAATATAAATAGAGAAAGAGTTATACGCTTATTTACACATATCTGAATTTAATGAATGGGATGGAAGTAACCTTGCCCGCGCCGAGGCGACTTCTTCCAGCTGAATAAGGGAGTGTTAAATCACATGTATTAGAATCGGAAATGTTCAAATATTGATGGCACTATTACACTCTTGTTCATTCATATTCAATTAATATTATTTTATTAGTCTTTTTCTGGGTTTTAATGCATCTCCGAAAACAAAACAAAGTTCCATTTAAAATTCAATAAAAGTATCTCTGCAGTTTAACATCTTTTAATACATCAAATTTTTGACATCATGTCACAACTTATATGAAAGAATTTGAAGAATGTTGATTTCATAGTTGTTTTAGTTATTCTATTAAAGTACAATGATTTTACTGTTTATTATAAACATTTTGAACAAAAATAACATGTAAGCCATTGTAAGAAATAATTAACACTTCACACACGAAATGCTTCGTAATGCTTTCATGCGCCGAAGTTAATTACTACAATTCTTCTTCCATAAAACTATTGGGATAATATTCTCCCAATGATGATAACCAAATAAGTAGTTGGATATCCTTGCACAGAATGAAGAAGAACAATCTTTTGATGAACGATTCTAAATGCTTAGACTAGACGAATATTTTACTGAGAAAATATGGACTCAGAAATGTTCTACAATTATGTCAAAATAATTCTGTCGACCATTGGGCGAGTGAAATAATATTTTTAACTCAAATCAAAATGTTTTTTTATCAATTTTTTGTGAATTATACAGAATATTCCAAAACTCACGTCTTCCCATCACAGAGTAGACAAAGAAAACAATTTTGAACGTTAAGGTCCTGAACTATTTTCTTTCCGAAGGAAATATAATTCAACAATGCATATATTTTTTCCGTATACATAGATGTATAGAAGTTATGTGATAACTTTCAGCTACGTGAAAATATCGACGAGTCTAGACTCGAACCTGGTTTTCTGCTTCGATAGCAGGTGTGTTGACCACTTCACCAGCCGTTCGCCTTTCACTATTGAAACTCACATCCGGAAGAAATGTATGCATAACCAACCTAGGTCTTCCTAGGTACATGTGAAACCTGTACTTAAAAGCACAGAGCATGGTGTGCTCCCTGGATTAACTTTTCACCTGTATGGGGATGTGTCTCAGGTCTTCCGAGGTTAGATCAGGGTGGAAAAGTCTAACAACTATGGAAGGTGAACGGATGATGTAGTGGTCAACACCCCTACGATTAAAGCAGGATCGCAGGTTCGATTTCTGGCTCGACTTTTTCACCTGACCGAAAGTTATCATCATACAGTAATGTTTTGTATTTATCAATACATTAAAAAAATAAAATAATTATTTTATTTCGTGAATTTATTTATGAGAATAACTGTACCTTGCGCTTGCGCTATATCGATGTAAGGTCGAGACAGCTTAGCCGCCGCTCTAACATGCCATCTTCCCACTCCTCCACTTTCCATTAATATTGCTTATTTAATTGGCTGCGCTATGTAATTATGTACTAATTAGGGTTTCATTAGGGAGAAAAATTGTCCAGGACTTCTATGTTCAAAATTATTTTCCCTATCTACCCTGCGGAGGATAGAGGCGAGATTTGGGATGTTTCGTTCACAGAAAACTGTATTGTACTTGCATCTAGTTTTTTTAACACGAGAGAAAATATATTTATGGAATCTATAAACTAAAAATTTATTGCCAAGTGTGTGAACACGCGGACGGCACAGATTTGTTTTCTGGGAGCAAGCAAAAGATCTTCTCATTATTTGCCAAAAAATTACCCAAAGTATAGTAGAAGAAAAACCAGGGTCGTGATGGAGTAATATGGATTTAAGACATGAGCGTACCAGGCGCTAGTCAAGCACATATCACATTTATGAATCTTTTTATATTCGTGTATATGGTTTATTAAAGTACCGTAATATTTATTTTATTCTTTGAATTTATCAACATATTTGAAGAATGATCTCCAGTTTGACTAGTTTTCTAGTTTTCGTTGAATAACATTTTCAATAGTCCGGAAAGACAAGACAAATTTAGTTCTGCTCTTGCCTATATTGAATTTGTGGTACGTGTGATAGTTTTTGCTATCGATTCCATTAGAAATTACATGGGAGTTTATTAACAAACCGTCGCACCATAGGTTCTATCCATAAGAACTACAAGATGTTTTTATTCAAATTTTAGCACCTCAAGGGCCAAATTTTATTAGATGTGTTGAATGATAATGGTTTACTGTTTCATTAAAAGAAACTTAGAACATTCAAAACACTCACCGGGTCACTCATACTACCTTAAGTTAGTGTTCTCAGCCATGCAAAGACGGAATTATTAACATTGTTCTCATGTAAATAAAAATAAACTATGTTAAGTAAGCCATAGAAAAACGTTTTATACCCTACCCTATTATTATGACTTAAACTTTAAACCCTAAGGAAGAGTTCTCTCTCTTTAATGACACTTCCATCCTTGATTCATTACCAAATCACCGAGACCATTCGCAGTCCATTCACGTGCGCGAGGACAGAGTACTAGCAAGCGCGAACAAGACACGCCGTCGAGTGGCCAGCGGTCGGGACGAGTTGCCAGAGGTAATCTCCGAATCATCAGACGCTCCCTAGAGAGAAACATGTCTCATCGTAAATCATCCCCATCATCAGCTACCATCTCACTTTTAAAGTGTTACGTATCACGTTTATGGAAAGCTTAAGATTTCTTTCTTTCCATCCTTTATTTTGACTCTTTCGTTCACGTAATTATTTTACCTCATGATTTTCTTAACTCTGCGGTCTCATTTTTTTCTGTCCAATTATACAAGTGTTGTGCAAGAGAGGTATTGTAATAGAGCTAAAAAGCTTCTCGAATTCTCAATCTTCTCGAATTGACTGTAGGAGTGTGTATTCTCACGATTATGACAAATGTATGTGTGTTTCTGGGAGGTACTAACTTATAATTCAATTAATGAGCAAAATATTTTGAGAACGAATAAAACGTCGGGTATACTGCATTTAATTTGGAAACTGCCATACATAAAAAGGTCTAGAGAAAAATGTTTTAACGAATTTAACTGTTAATTTTGTCTTCAACAATGGATAATTTTAATGCGCATTCTGGCTTTTAATTATTTTCGGACTTTTTAAAAGTTATATTCGACTTAATATAGGTTTTATCATGATTGTTTTCTGCTATGATCTTCTTATTAAAAAGTATAATTGGAAAGTTGAGTTACCGCACTTAAGATTTTTTAAATACACATTATATTTGGTGTTTTAACCGCAACAATTAAGGAAACAATCATACATTTGATAAATATATTTAATTACAGATATTCAGATTTGAAAAGAACCACGCGACGAGTTTCACTAGGAATGACGCACACGATTATTACGAGACAAAATGATCACAAAATTCCGTAACTATTTTAAATTAGATGTTAGAAATAGGAAATAACACTACTTACTCTGTCCCGTCAGCCAATGAATATGAATCTAAGTATTTTATGGTTAACTGAAACAAATTACTTTATGTGAAATAATCAAACTTTAATATTCAAATCTTTATTTTTTGTACTTTGATCACATAACTTTTTAATTATATTTGTGACATAATTTAGATGTAAGAAAGTAGTATTTTGCTAAATAAAAAATCTTTGGTTTTACATCTTTGGCAAAAGAATGTTAAATACCATTAAAAAAATAATGAAAGTTTGAAAGATAAAAGCAAAGTAATAATTGATTGTGAACAAACTTAAAACTATAGAACAGTATTTTAGCGAACGATGTTACAAGATCCACTGATAGACACGAAGAACCACGGTCCTTCTTGCGTTTCCATCTTACACTTAATGCTCTAATCCCTCATTTAAGTTTCGAAGATAGACTTATTGGATCTTTTTTAACAGCGGATCTTTTAGCCTCACCTTACCCTATCATTATTTTCATGAAAATTGAATGTCTTCGTCTTTTCCGCCCTTAAATTCGGGCTTCTGATTTGTCGAGCTAAATTCGTTGAGATAGTGTTCTGGGGTATGTATAAGGCAAATGATCCCTATTAGGAAATTGAGAATTATCTTCCGATTGATTCGTCTGAAATGTTGTTTGTCCCTGGTTTCGTAAGAATTGTTGCTTTGCCCACTTACGAAGAGTAGAAGATCATCAGTCTACTTTGCACCAGTGATGGAAAGTGATCCAGCTTCCCTAATCCTTCCTAAGCCAGCAAACATGTGCTCGACGTAGAGGTTTCCTCTGCACTGAACCAGCGAGGCATGCGTGCTATCTGGACAACAGGTGTGCTTAAGCATGTGTGCTTAATGACTCCTCTCCCCACCAACACGTCATGCTTCTGATAGACATTTGCACAAGACGCACACGGGAGATACTTCCATTCAGCAGGCACACTACCGTCCATAATAGAACTTATTTCTGCAGAAAGGGGACTAGTACGCCATCAGTCCAATACTTCCTTCTGTTGGACGATTTGTGTGTAGAGTGGATCAATGGACCATTTACCCCAGGAAGGATTATTTTTTAAGCGAGATACACACGTCTTGAAATATCCGGCCGCTGCAGATAGAGAACTTTCTGCGGGACATAATCACTTTCTGTAGTGAACGATATTTCGGTGGGGGTACTATGTGGTTAGTCAAACGTTATTACAGCCATAAAATATTTACCCCAGAAGTTAAACATTTTCCACTGTCGAAAAAGGGCGAATTTTATCTAAATCGACTTCAGTTACAGGTAACCTAAATTCTTCATAAAAGTGGGTGGGTTGTGGTATACATGGAATAAACTGTACGTTGCTAGGTACCTTAAATTGACTTTCACTAATTCAAACTATGAGACGACGCTTCAACCGAAGTTCCGCAAAGTTTCTCTAATTTGACGAATGGTGGTTTTAGACTGACAAACGAATCGTTTGTAACAGCCTATAAATAACAAGAAATGCACGACATCGTGAAAACTCTGGTCTGTATCCTTCACTTCAATATGTTGTTTTGGAATTTTAACATTTTGTGTGCAGAATAATATTTTGAACCTTAACATTTCAGATTTTAACATCAGTTTGGCATTATTATAGTACTCATTGAATGTATAACAATAAAGAATTACTTGAACATAACAATCACATGCGGCTTTATACGTTTCACATTGCTTCAAGCTATATATCGTTCTAGTTAATAAAAAATTGCGAAATTACGTTTTAATTACGGTTTCTCAAACAAGAAAACATGCGGAAATGAGACATCGCAAACAAGAAATTATGAGACGTGCCTTCCAATCAACAAAAACCCATCCTTTTTCACGTTACAAGTCAATTATGTCATATGACATAATAAATACTACCGATGTCACCTGTACAAAAATTTAAAATTTTGCATTATTAAAAATATCTATGTCACGAAAGAAAAGTAATAAATGGTAACGAGTAACCGGTCGATGGATTATTACTCCTCTTTCTGCTTGTGTTACAAAATAGGAAACAAGATTTAAGAGAAAACTACTTGTAATTCTCTTTTAAAGAAAGGCGCCCTCTTGTCTTTCTGATACGCGATACTCCCCATTTCGCCTCGCTGCCTCACACCGATATTTACGTCATGAATTATATAACTTCTTTTCAGATTTTCTTTGTTCACCTTGTTTTCCTTTCCACTTCTTTGTTCTTGGTTTAATGTGAACATTATCATGTCTTGAATCTGGAATATGATACATAATTTATCGATTTCAACGAGGGGATCCACTATCCCTAGCGTACAAAACTGAGGTACAAAACGCAATGTATGTTACATAATGTTCCGTATTTGAAGTCTTCCTAACGTATATTTTGAAGTATTGATCAGTTTTTATAAATTACACTATCTCGAGTGCCTGGAAATAGAACACAAATGCAGAAATTTGTAATGTAGTATAAAACAGTTTGAGTATGAAACCCAAATATTACAAATTATATATTAAAATGAAATTAATTTGCGTAGTCATTGGCGAACTACGTAAATTAATTTCATTTTGAATTACGCAGTCACCAATTCCATCTATACATAAAATATTATTTACAATATGAACTCATATTATTACGATAATGAACAAAAATGAATTCAAATGAAAACAAGCTTTCTAGTGAGACCAATTTTGTGGCTTGCGAGGAAACAGTCTGTTTATAAAGTTTTGTGACGTGTAGAATCTAATATGTTGCTCATCAGTCAAATATTGCAAAAGAAATATTTATGACAATCCTACAAAAACTGAAAGATCCACAGTAATTTCTTTCACCCCTAGCACATCTAAATCAAACAACGTTTTGTAACCATGTTTCGTGTGATCAAGAAGCTCTTACATTTGACATATTTTTTTACACTGTCATCAATATACTAAACATTAGATCAGTTACAGCGGTAGCTCTTATTTTGGATTTTGTTATATTGAGCGTTTTATGAAGATATGTTAAAAAACTGATTGACTCTCTTCAAAATTCTTGAGTGACTCTACAAAATAAATTCAAGAAGTCACGATAAGCATTTTGAAAAGAGAGATGAATCTGTGTGACTAATTCACACACGCAGTTAAATCATGAAAACTGAATGTATCAGATTGTTTTTTAGCATAAGGATGAATACGTCTATGAATATCTTTAATTATATAAGTAAATATTGTAACAGAAGATGGTAATATACAAATTAAAATTAAGACATTGACATCATAAGAACTCTACAACTGTCTAATAAGTAAAGAAATAACTTGATAAAAAATATTAGTATTAATATATTACCAGGTATATCATGCTTTCATAAAAAAATGAATTCAAAAAACGTTATAACTATTAACTACCTATTCTATTTGTGCATTCAATGAGTCAATTTATGAATGATAAAAAGACTTGCCAATTTTTTACTCTTTCCGTACAATTTCTCGATCTAATTTCAGTAGTAAGGAAGAGGTGTTTGCCATGGTGCAAGTTTCCAAAGAGCGTGAGTAGATTAGAGAAGGGACTTAAAAATTATTTCCAATAAATACAAGACATCTAGAAGTCAGAAAGAAAAATTATATTTAAACTTAGTTAAGTTATCCCAAATTGACATTAATTTCACGTGCTAAGAGTTCACGAAAACCGATTTTGAGACTTACACACACACGTCTTTAGAGAAAGAAACAAACTTAGTTACTACTCGTTTAAAGTAGTACTCGATTAACGATTTCTTTAAGATACAATATACTTATTCTAATGATTTTAAGTCTGAATTATAAAACTTCAATTTATTTGCGTTCAATTATTTGCATATCATTTTTTCTGGTTTAAAGTGAATGACTTGAATTTTCGGAGGTTAGTCGACAAAAGTTTTCCTTTTTCCCTGAAGCAAGCTTTTTTATTATTTTTGGGTACATAGTATACTGACGAATTTCCGATAGAAGTGATACATTACAATGTCTAAATATGAGTACGAAAATACATTTCGAAGATTGTTGGTGTAGTTCAGGACAAAGTTTGAGCAATGGGTTTTTCATCGTACGCCACATATTGAATATTAGGTTTCCAGTCTCTTGCTCGTTGTGGTATCATTGATTTTATGTCAACTTGCTGTACAACGAGCTGTGAGGAGGTTATAGGAATACCCTCCTCTATTGAATTTCAAAATGCTTTAATATACGATACTGCGTAAAAAAATATTAAAAAGTATAATCACATTTCGATGTGTGTCACTACTACGTGTAAGTAAAAACTATTATATTTTTTATACGAATATATTATATTGTTTATCATAGCATATCAGAGCAATTATATTATTATTTGTTCTTTTGCATAAAGCCAATAGTATTATGTATGCTAATATTGTGGTGAATGGTATGGAGAAAAATATTTTTGCAAGAAATGTATAAGAAAGAATTTCATATGAATAACTTTTATGTGGTATGATAATAAACAACATTTGCGTTCAGAATTTCCTATAGGAATTTTTTTCTTGAAACATTAGAAAACATTCGGGACTTTGGTGTTGACATAAGAGAGGAAGTTATAATCTTATCAACCATGTTTTATATTTGTTGCATAAACTAATGAACAAATAACGATCTCTCAAGTTCACAAAATCTCACTCGTATGTTTTAATGAATATCGGTTTCCTTTCGTCATTTTAACAATTGTTGAAATATTGTTGTGCAAATGGTCTATTTTGTTGATACAATCTATACTTACTATTAAACAGTAACTTTCACGACCTTTTTCGAACTTAAAAATATATTTCACTTATAACATTTCGTCATTGGTTTGAGATTTCGTCTGGTCGTACACAAATATTACAGAAATTATTGACAGACGTAAATACCACAAAAATCAAACTAACGGTTCCGTTTTGGAATTACGTTTTTTTACCCCAAAACCTGACGTCACACCTTATGTTACTGCTTATATTATATTCCTAATTATCAGAAAAAATAATGTGAAATCGTTTCAATTCATCTTGTAAGTCTGTGTGAAGAACATGGGTGTAACGTACGTATGAAAGGAGTAAAGAGAAGGAATTAAGTATTTTCGCAGACACAGGCTGTGCGTTAAGCTGATTAGGATCCTGGGGAAAAATGCTGATTATTCTCTTCAGAACATGTTTCCCTATCAGGTTTTCTTTATGGAACGTTCCCGTAAACCTTCGCTTTCACACTTTGATCGAAAAGTGAACATTCAAATCCTTATATTCACCTGTGAACCTCAAATAGGAACAGGAGATTCACCGAACTTCATTACTTGACGAAAGTACGACATGAAAAGAAAGGGACTCCAAACTATGCAAAGAGGGACAAAACAAGACTTTCTGGTGCGTTTTCCGTTAGATGAATACAGATACAAAAGTTACAAAGAAAATTGTTGTGTGATCGTAAATATAAAATAAAAGAACCTAGTATCAAAAATGTTGGTGGAAAACGTAAAAACACATACAAAGGGAAAACAAATTAGAATATTGATGGACAAAAGAAAAAATGGGAAGTAGTGATCATATGTATACGAAAACGTATCAATTAAGTGGTTCAAATGAAACGTAAAGAGGGCAGCTACAAAATGAAGTGGAAAAATTTCTGAGAAAAAAACTCAGAGAACCAATGCTATGAAAGAAATAAACAGTTACACACACTATTATTTATAAATGAAATAAATTACTGCGATTGGATTTTCGATACAACGATACTGTAAATTCTTCTCAATTTTTACACCTTCATAAAGAGTTTGCGTGGAAGTTTGTGATAAAATAAGTGAGTAAATGATGACACCTTGAAAAGCATCACCAACCTAGAGAATTGAATCTTTTTGCTATATTTGTGTTGTAGAATTCCAGTAAAAATATATCATTGATGTGAAAGATGTCAGAAAAACAAGGTTATTCAGTTTGTTTTCGTTAGAAAAATTCTTCACAATTCATGTTTATGAAACACNTTTTCGTTAAAAAAATTCTTCACAATTTATGTTTATGAAACATACAAAGCACCCACTTTCATAGGCGCGCATTGCAAAGCACACACATCATCTTAAGAGTCGTGATACGCGCTTAGGTCCCGTCGTCATATAATATTTACCGTGAAGTTGTACAATTTGTTTTGTCCTTGTCATAACAGGTGTAATAACATTTGTTCAACTGCTCTAATTTTTAATGTAATAGAGGTAATATGAATGTAAAATAAAGAGGAGTGTATCAATAAAAAAGGTTCATGATAGTTTTTGAGCGAATACTGAAAACGTGACGACAGCAACCTTCATAAAGGGTTTGCGTGGAAGTTTGTGATAAAATAAGTGAGTAAATGATGACACCTTGAAAAGCATCACCAACCTAGAGAATTGAATCTTTTTGCTATATTTGTGTTCTAGAATTCCAGTAAAAATATATCATTGATGTGAAAGATGTCAGAAAAACAAGGTTATTCAGTTTGTTTTCGTTAAAAAAATTCTTCACAATTTATGTTTATGAAACATACAAAGCACCCACTTTCATAGGCGCGCATTGCAAAGCACACACATCATCTTAAGAGTCGTGATACGCGCTTAGGTCCCGTCGTCATATAATATTTACCGTGAAGTTGTACAATTTGTTTTGTCCTTGTCATAACAGGTGTAATAACATTTGTTCAACTGCTCTAATTTTTAATGTAATAGAGGTAACATGAATGTAAAATAAAGAGGAGTGTATCAATAAAAAAGGTTCATGATAGTTTTTGAGCGAATACTGAAAACGTGACGACAGCAACCTCTCGGTCTATGGAGACATTTTCCCTCGGTGTGTTTGCTCTACGTACGGACGACCTCGACGTGTCTTCTTGTTTGCACCCCGTGACATGTGTCAGCTATCGCAAGGGTGTGGGTGGGGGAGGGGATGGTGATGATGGAGGAGGAGGAGGGAGTGACGTGCGTCATTGGAGGCTCACTTCTCCTCTCTTCCACCGACGAAGCGGGGGCGGCAAGGACCTTCAGATCACCCCCACTCTCCCACTATCCCACTGTGGCCTCCGTCTGTTCCGGTTGTTGTCGTCCACGCCTCCATCAACACACCTCCGTATCCGTTTCTGCCGTAGAATCCACCACCAATCCAGCACGTCTCAAATTATACACATCAATTTTATTAACCAACATCATACACACATCGTAAGATAGTTCGAAACTTATGAAAAATGATTGCCGTCTTCAGACCCTTAGCTCCTGAATATTATTCTCATATTCAACAAGTGAATACAATTTTATCATTATAAGTAATTCCCAAAAATATTTTAGAAATAAGTTCTTTTCACACGGGACGTTAATATTACGTGGCATTTAAAAAGGTCTGAATGCAAATATTGAGTATGACAGGTATGTCAATCCCCTCGATCAGAACTTTGACGCAGTAGGAACAGTACAAGCAAATGGTAAGAGCTGAGATTTGATCCCTCTTATTTATGAACACGCAGGGATTAATACATGCTATTCAGCTCGTAGATAGAGCTTCTGATGATACTAGGACTTCTTGTTTTTCAGTTTTTCTCCAAGAAAATTTGTTCTTATAAAAGTGATTAGCAGCTTTATTAGAAGATTATCCAATAAAATAATGCCAATGTAATTTCAAAAATACTCTGAACAGCAACTCCGTCTTCAACTTATCAAAATATTCGTCCAGTCTCATCAGAAAAATGTACAAACTTGAGGGTGTCGTAAGGAGTGAGTGTGACTTAGTGGGTAGAACGCTGATTTGCTGACTGTATGATCAGGGTACGATACCCGGATTTTCATCACACTCCACCATCTACACTGATTCCCTGACCTACACAGCCAGCAGTAAAATGAGTAGTACGTCTTTCCTGGGGACAAACCGGTCGGAGCGAGATGCTGGTCACATCTCCTCCTCGTTGTGCCGAGACCAAGAAATTGTGGAGCTCTACCTTCTGCGAACCACTAGGGTACCTTCGGGGCCTGTTGTGGGATAGTTTGACTTTGACTTTATAGGTGTCGTGAAGACACAGAAATTTCAGCATTTGTCTTAAGAATTATAGTTGTATAAAAAACATTTTTTTCTATTCCATTACTTGAATCTTAATGTAATTTATAAGGTGGTTAATTTAAAAATATATGAAATGGTGATGATTGATTTCAATATCTGGGTTCCTTATTATGATTGTTAATAAAACTACAAAAAGCTGTTTTTGCAAAGAGACATGAAATTATAATTTGAATATCAGTTATTTGGTCACGATGCATACTTGAAAATAGAAGGAAATGTTTGTTATCGACGCAAATGTATTGAAATAAAATAAACGAAATAGGGAATATTAAATCGTATTACATATCTTACTTTTATAAAATTTCATTACCGGGTAATTTAACGAATCTTTGTCGTACCTTGGAATTAGAGACTAGCACAACTCACTGTTCAGTGACAAGGCTTTAATAATTTTTTTAAAGATCGCGTATTGGTTGTAGTTATTAGGTTCATTTCTTATTGACGAGCCAAGTTTTTACTGTGTAAATAACTCTCTGCAAACAATAGTATTACAATATAGTTAAAACTTGATAAATCTCCTCTCAGTTTGGGACATTTTATTTGAAGAATATTTCATTCTGGTATGTCTTCTTTAAACTTTTCACGTCTCTATAAATTGATAAAAGGTAAGAGAATTATGCTTCTAAAGACATAGTTAAGATCCTAATAAATATAGTAACTACTGAAACAGCAAGAATGTTACCCACTAGATGTCAAAACGCTTTGACGCCCTATAGTGAGGAGATCATATATATATATANACAGTATGATTTGAAGTCATTGTGTGCAAATCATACAACTCCACTGATTGGTCTCTCGCCTCTCCATTTCCCAGCATTCTGTGCGACGAGCTTGTTCTTCTATTGCTTATGCGCGACATTATTCATACAGCTGGATCGAAAACAATGAGTTCAACTGTGAACGCTTGCAACTACATGCTTGGCTGGGCGGGTCATTAAAATATTCTTTCTTTTGATTGATGGTCATAGAATGACGTTCTGGGGACTTTGTTGGCAGGAAATAAGTTATCTTGTGGGTGGTGAAACGATATAAACCTATAGAGTATACACAAATTCTGAAAAAAAGATAAGCCATGGTCGGTTAATTCTGTCAGCTTTAACCATAAAAAGTGAAAACCCGCAAAAACGATGTTTTCTTTAAAAACGTTCGTGACAAAAACTTCAAAGAAAGTGGAAATTCTTACACCGATACAATGAAATAATTTATAATATATAATAATATAATAAAAATGTTTACTAATTATAAAAATCTACATCTGCCTAATAAAGAAAGTCAGAATTCATGAGATTTTTTATTACAACAATTAAGAAAAGAATACCTTAATTCACAGTGTCGCTTGGGGATCTGATTTAGTCTCATTGCTATTTCACATAGTTTATTATCAGTAAATGGCAACTTTTATCGACTAAATTCTACTTCTAATTACGTTTCATGATATATACGCCTTTACATAATGTTAAATTGTTCTGTTATGTTTCTTGATAACACTTGTTACGCCAGACGACAACTTAAATCTGAAGTCGGAACGTTGTGTTTTTTACCGAATAAAATTATTATTTCGTGTTTTTACTGAAAGACTTCCCGCCTAATCGAACTCCTTGCTGTCAACCACGCTCAATTAACTGGTATTACCAGCTTAGATTTTCACGAAAAAATAAACATGGATTCCCTTCACTTCATTATTTGAACCACATTTGAAAAAAATTTCTGCTAGTTGAATGGCGCGAAACATTTTTAAATCGAAGATCTGATACAGCGTCTAATTCCTTTGTATAATGTTATAAGTGATTCATCAATGGATGTGGTTTAATTGTATTGTGCTGTGATGTTCTCACAGACGTTACGTGTGATTCTCCTACTTATAACGCATATTTATTATTATCAGTAATATTTTTATTATTATTAGTGTCAACAAGAGTTGATACAATTATTAGTATTGCGTTTTCCCTGAACGACGTCAGCAAATAGGTGGTGAGAAGAGTTCGGATGTAACAAATGGCACTATGACATTGTGGATGTCAATGTGATGTGTACCAGGAAGATGACGAGTAATGGTCATGGAAGCGTAACTCCATGAATGAAGTGTGACGTCACACATAAACATCAAATGATTCGAGCCCACTTTCTGAGGATTCAGGTCAGACATCTGCCTTGACCAACTGAACTAACACTTGACAATTTTTAGAGATACATGTAATAAAATTTGGATGTTTGGCGTCACGGAAAGAGTATCTTGAAACATTGAAATATTTTTTATTTATTCAGGGCTTTCGTTCATCTATACGAGGCATATAGTGCGTATGTTCTCGTAGAACGAGATAATGATTACACTTTTGTCTAATCCAAGGAAAGAATGCTGAAATTGTGAAAATTCAATCAGCAGCAAATCCTTGTATGAATTTGTTCACCTTCAGCGAGGGGGAAATTTATTTATTTATTAATATTAAGTTACTTCTGGTCGTATTCCTATCGGATGACATTCTACAGCTGCATCTTTTTTTATTTATATTTGTTTTCCTTCTTAACCGTTTTCATATCTTTTCTTGTAATTCCTTATTCTTTATGCTCCAGTCAGAACTTGAATTATTTTTTGTTTTTCTTTC
Source organism: Laupala kohalensis (assembly GCA_002313205.1). NCBI lineage: Eukaryota > Metazoa > Arthropoda > Insecta > Orthoptera > Trigonidiidae > Laupala > Laupala kohalensis. Next base: position 238,397 of record NNCF01126094.1, on the reverse strand, counting down.
ACCCATACTTTTTACTATTCGACAGCACCTGTCTCTAAGTAGGGGTAAAGTTGGTGTATTTATAATTCTAGCTTTTCATTCTATTTATATCTATTTCTTCCTTCAATGTATCGTTTAAAAATTCCATATCGTTTTTCTGTGGCAATTATCTCTGTTCCTATCGTTTTCACAACTATTTCATTTTTCATTTGACGAAGATACCTTGTTCTTTCCTGCCCATAAAAGATGCAATCCCAAAACTCTTTCCTGTTTCCGCGTATGTCACCTTTGGTACAATGGTGTCAAGGGGAATTTAGCAGAGCCGGAACGCTGAATTTCCCATACTTCCCAAGAAAAGGGGGTCTCTGCCCCGCCACGGAAATTTTTTAAAATCGATATGCTAATTTGTACCTTTTAACGGATTTAGAAGTCAATTTTCGGCATTAGAACTTCACCATTTCTGTAACCGAAAAAAGATAAATTTATACTTGGGCTTATATTTTTTCCAGTCTTATACTTTTCTTGAATTGTGAATTTTCATCACGAGTTATATTTGATATAGCTCCTGACTTGAAATTATAATCAGTGTTTTTGTTCAAGTATTATTGGAATCCTTAAAACTGACACATTATTGTGCTGGTAGTTATGAGAAAACGTAGTGTACAATTTTCACTATTTTGCAGAGCACACACCAAAATTAAATGGTATTGAAATAAAAACTATCTCACTCCTCTTACGCGTGGCCCAGGTCTCTTGCTGAATTCCACTTGAAATTTGTTTTTCAAATTCACTTTCTCTTAACGTAGCATAAAATAGAAAATTAGAAAAAGAAAAACATATTCCAAAAACTAGTGCTGGAACGGTGTTTCGACACCATGACACCACCGCTTTGGAATGATTTTATAGAAGTCCCTTCCTTTACATGATGCATCCCATTCAATTTGCCATGCTTGTATTAAGACCTCTGTTTTTTTCCATCTCCATCCTTTCTCTTCGCGTCTATCTATTGTTCCATCAAGTACTAATTACCCTGATCGATATATGAAGCAAGAAGGATATGTTTCCTGGGGTGAAATCTGTAACATTCCTCGATTTCCTGTTTCGTGCGCTATTTCCAGAGCAAGAATGCCCTCATATGAGACCCGCTTTGTCATCATGACACCATTTTCACCGATTGCTCTCTTTATTGGATGCTCTCCACTAAATATCCCCACTGTTTAGTAGGAGAAAAATTCGGAAGATGACAGCACTTCTGTGACCATTTTGATTTGGAGCTGTTTTCCTGAATGGATTCACATAATTTCACGTGGTAAACGTTTTTTTTTTCTTTGGAAGAAAACGTAATTGTGGTTTCTAGTAATTGTGGTTTAAAAAAATATTCAATAATTATCGCGTTTTTTCTTTCTTCACACTACATACGACGAACGTAACTTCAACACGACTGTACTCGCTGAGTCCCCTTGGCGAACCCACGGTGACGGGAGCTGCGTGACCCAAGTGCCACACCCGGTGTTTGCTCCAAGAGGCAATCCACTGGATGCTGTTGGAATCCGGTGGCGATCAGCGGTAAGTGGCTTTCCCTTCCACAAATGCAAACCTTATAGAAGGAAAGATGCCCGATCTCTTGTCTGCATAGCGAGGACTGACCTGAGTAGCTTATGATTATTTAAATTTATTTAATACTAGCTGAGTACCCTCAGCTTTGCTCGCGTGAATTCTGTTATAAGTTTCCAATTTTATTTTTTCTCGTATTCTCATTGATATCCACAGAGAATGTTTTCCACATTGATATTATTGGTGTGTACCCTCAATCCATTATTTTCACTGAAGTAGTTAAAAAAGGTTTTTAGAAAAAAACGTTTTTCCTCTTAGGGATGAATTTTTGTGAAATCCTTTCCTAGCGGACATTTTTGATAACTTTTTGTGTCACGCTCTTCCCAACCGCCTCCTCTAGAGGCGTCGTGTACTGCATGTGTTCTGAAGGGTACATACTCATTGGAAATACGATTATTCTCTCAGAATACACAATAACCATGGACTCCAATAACCTAATATAGGTCGTTTTACGTCTCACCCTTTCCAACCCAGCTCTAAGAATGCAGTGCTTCTATGTGACATTATCTTGAACATAACGGCATTGGAAGTTGAAACATTATGTCAAACCTAAAATTATGTAACCGATGTATTATTTTTTTATTTCAATATTAGTTTTCAATTCTTTTTATCCGTAAACCCATTTCCGTCCCCCACCCACCCAAGGGATGCTAGTGGTGTTTATTCCATGAGGGCTTATTTCAGACTTACACGACATCGAGATTTTACTATCATTTCAGCGACGCCGAAAAATATGGACTCGTCACTGGTATGTCATGCTAGTTATTTTATCCATGGCATCCCCTTCCCTAGGGGTGCTGGAGTTTATACTGGCTGATAGTGAACTTTGACGTCTTCGAGAATGTCATTACTAAATTCAGCGGTCCCAACAAATTCTATCTCCACACTAATATTACTAACATTCGATTCTTTTTTTTACGTTTTACTCCTTCTCACCATCAACAAAAATGGTGTTTATTCTTTATAGAGTGTGATCGTGTACTTATATGGCAATGAGGGTGTCACTTCTATTCAGCGATCCCAAAAATGATTTACTCAACACCAACATCGGTCGTTTTATTTTTATTATGTTTACCTGTCGCTCATTCCCACCCCTACCCCAGGGATGCTAGTGGTATATTATCTGCAATGTTATAACAGATTGTTAACTTATAAATCATCCGGAACATTCTTATCCATCCCAACACCACCGAAAAGTACGGTTTCGAATCTAATATTGGATTTATTCCATTTTTATATCATCCCCCTCACCCCTGCTTAGGGTTGCAAGGGATGTCCTTGTCATGTAGTCAGTCATATGTGGATCAAGTTTGGTTGAAACTGCTCCAGGCACTCTAGAGTTATGGTGACTCTAGTGGCACTCTAGACATACATACCTAAAACAATTCAACCTCTATTTCATCCCGTTAGGGCTGAATTTTCATAAAATCTTTCCTTAGCGGATGTCTACATTCTAAAAGAAACGTATCGGCCAAAATTCAAGCTTGTTGGCTTTGTAGTTCCTGATATTTCGTGATTAGCCAGTCCGTCAGTCAGTGAGTGAGTGAGTGAGTGAGTGGTATTTCGCTTTTATATAGATTATTAGGAAATTTACAGATGCATGATAGCTAATGCCTTGATGCTCTGCTGTTAATCGTTAATTGATATATTTTAAATTCAAATTTATTTTACTTATCCTTCATATACGAAACTTTATTTGTCAAAATAACTACTCATTGGTAACTATTGTCTAAGGGTTGCCATTCGTCCAGGTCTCCCTGGATTATTTGTTCTTTATTTTTGTTGTGTTTGTTAGAGAGAACATTTTCGTAAAATATTAATTTTTCGTTATTTATTTTTTGTTCCAAAATAATTGTTTCTAACTGTAAACATGTTTGTTTATTATTTAATGTTACTAAATAAATAAAAGGAGTCAGCATGGCTCAGTGGATAGATATCTGAGTTGGTGGCTGGATGGCCGGGGATTGATCCCCGGTGAGGTGGGGATATTCATCACGCCTCAACATCCAGACTGGCTCCCAGGCCTACTCAGCCTGCTATAAAATGAGTACCATGATGTATCCTGGGGTCGAACCGGTCGGAGCGAGATGCTGACCACATCTCCTCCTTCTAGTGCCGGGGTCAAGAAATCGCGCGAACTCTACCCTCCACGTAGACCAAAGCCCACAAAGAGCTGTAGTACAAGATAAGAAGAAATTAATAAAAAGTGCCACGGTATAAAATTATTCAACTTGTTACATTATTATGTTGGGGACAAATTATATTATATTCTTTACCACCACTTGAAGAATTGGAAGAGATAGCACATAATAATCACTCTTGCTATATTTTAAGTGTTCAAAGCAGTAGAGATGATTGAGCATAGACTGTAGTAAGTAAGCTAGAAAATACTAGAAAAATTGCTCTGAATTAATGACACATCGTATGAAAAATCCCTGGAGAGAACGAAAATTATCGCAGAGCGGTGCATACGAAGGGATAGTTGTTGTTGTTGTTTTTTGTCGAGCATTGTACTGTAAGCGTGAATTTATGCATATGTTTCTTTCGTGTACACGTGGAGAATGTGTGTTTCGACCAACTCTTCTGGGGACAGGTCTGCGTGAAAGTAGTGTACATGAGTTGTAAGCGAACGGGTGTAGTTGTTAACACAAGTGGTGCATTGCACAATTCCCAGGTTCGATTCCTGGCTCGTCGCCATTTTTAACTGGTCGAAAGTTATCAGTCTGAAGTTACTTTGAACAAGAAGTCTTCACAGAATTCATATAATTATTACAAATCTGTTTCCTAATATTAAACTGTATGCACGAATTATTATCTCAGGTTGAGCTATAAGTAATATTCTTAATTGGACAGGGAGACACTGTTCTGAATCTTTTTGACATGCAACTCGTGAAGGAAATAGACTGCTATTAGCAGGCTGAGACCAAGGCCTGCGTTGCCACTTCAGTCACGACGACCTTCATTGAACGCAAGGGTTGTCACGCTTTTATGCAACACAATTGGTTTTTTCCTCCTGCAACCAAGGATGTGGCGTAGGTCATTGAGTGTATTTGTATGCGGTTGTCGTTCACAATTGATGGTTCAGATAGAAGATTCACAGATGTTAGTATTAATTTAATTTTAATGTTATAGCACGATGATGTAATTCAAGCAGGAGGATAGTTATACAACACAGAAAAGGATGAACATTGCTATTGTCACGAAGGCGACTTAAAAACACATCGAAACAGAAATGTTACGTGGTCATTCCAGATGTTAATTAGGTATATTACTTGAAACTTTCACAATTGTTTTTCTCTCCTTTAGAGCTTCTACTGTTGTCGTGTGGAACTCGATTGGCTTTCCTTTGTCAATGACATGGCCTAATTGACCAAGAGTCGAGCCACAGCTGATGAGATCTGTGCCACCGAAATGTATACTTTTCTGAGAACCGTTCCTTATTCACCTTCTTATATCCATAGTACGTCATCATTTGGCTGAAGTCTTTACCAGAACCACTCCTCGAAGTTTACTGAACTAAAATGAATTGAAGAATAGAACGCAGGAATTCATGACTCTATGAATCCCGGAGCAGTAATACGTATCCTAAATTTCCGAGATATATAATCCATATTCAACTTTAATTTTTGACAAATTGTAATACAAAGCTGAACACAGACAAATAATACTTACACAAACAATAGTACATAGTTGAAATATATGATAACGATTCGGATCATTCTAGAAAATAATCTTTGTAATGGTAACTCGTTTCTCACAATTGATAAAGTATGGTAGGAGAAAAAATAGATTATTGGAATAAGTTACCTTTCAGGAACAAGAAATAGCGAATTTACAGTTTGATTAAGTTTTCCAATGAACAAACTTTCTATCAAGACTGAATTGAAAAAAAAAAAAAAAAATCTTGAACCTATAAATTGTATTGCCGATGCATCAATATTTATTTTTAGAGAAAATATTGGAAATTTTACAATTTTTATGTGTGCGTGAATCAAAAGCCATATATCATGTAATTAAACAGTATTTCCGAGCATTCATTTTTCAACATTTGCGACTCATTTTCTTCCTTCAGCAATACTAACTTTTTTTAAGAAATTGTTGATTTGGCTATGGCTATTTTTGTTGTTGAAATTTCTCTCATTTATTATACCAAATTGTACAGCCAATGTAGTACCATGATTATTATGTTTTAAACGGTGAAGCGCTTTGTCGTAATTTCTTGATTTGTCTTCCCTGCCACGCATTGTGTGACTTAAAAACTATTTACTTTATGTACGAAGATTTTTTTTAGTAACCTGCATAAAAATTGCGTAATAATAAATGACACGTGTGTAATTTAATTTTCCTTTTTTTTTATTTCTTGTAAAGTAATTCTATTATTTCTGTAAATGTAGACTTCCGTGTCCTGAATTGTTGTCTGGGACAATTCGTGATTGAGTGACAGAACTTCTAAATGAGCAATATCAGAGTCGTAGAGATATAAGCTGCTGTCGCGTACAGTTTCCGAGAGTAAGTTCCGCGAGTGCATTGCACAAGAGTATTTCATTTAGCATAAAGAAATAGTTCACTCCGAGTATATATAGACAATATTTTTGTATTTAAAAGAAAATAACACATTTCAATAAAATATTGTCATTCATTTTTTGAACAAGAGAAATACTAAAGAGATATACACAATTTCCATTATTTATTAGACCAGAATATACATTATTTATTACGTTGCACACAGTTGCGATAGGAATTATAAATTTTCCTAGAGGAGATTTCCTGGAAGTGAGGTCTCATGAAACTATTCATAACTTAACTTCATTCATAATCCAAGGTTTAGTGAATTCGCTACCTGTTAACAAATAAGAGCAACTAATGAATGTATGCGAATGTGTTGCTGTCATCCTAACGTAAGAATATTAATCAGTGGGTTCGCTGTGTAGCGAAAACGGCAGATATCACATAAAAATTATCTAGTGTTTTTAATATAAATAAATGTAATAAACTTAATGAAAATGTTTTCAAATTAAAGTTCATCAAGCCGTGAGTTACCTGGGAGGTATTTATGATTTTACTGCGATTCCAATTAAATTTTTATTTTAAACTTTATTTCGAAAGGAGTGGTACATAGATAGAATAGAATATATATTAGCAATATTTTACGATTAATATAAGGATTTGATGATATTACATATTTCATCTATAACTCGTTGGTATTCTATTTAATATAAATCTGTTCATAGCTTCTTGTTATACCATCTAAAAAATATCTATTTTTATTCTTATCTTAGGGGGCGCATGTCATGATTTTGCGTTGGGCGCATATAGATAAAAACGCCACTGCCTTAGTACCCGTGATCAAAATTCATGCGATGGTCCCTCGCTTGTTTCCGGAGAAAAAAAATTAGTTTATCGTCCTCTGCGTGGTCATATGCAGTTTGTAACTGCTTTTTTGATAATAAATTTATTTATTTATTTATTTACAAGATAACGATGCCATTCCTGAAACAATAATTTTGCTGTACATACTGCATTGTTGTATTTACATATTTTCATTGTGTACATTATGCCAAAAGACCACAAGAAGAACGATCTTTAGGGGAAATCTTCGGAACAATATAATTCCGTGCCACGATAATTCAAATAACTTAGATAGTTGCAAATTTCTACGAACTTCGGACACGTGAAAATCAAGACAGGTCCCAAGAAGGTTCCGGATTTGGATCCCGGTCCGTCGTAGGTATACATTCTCTTCTCTCCCACTGTAACTCTTCCCATCATTGATCCTGGCTACTCTACTGCCACCAGGCACTATTACTCAACATATCACCCTTCGAAGTTGCTTTTGACGGACTTATACTTAGTGATGGTTCGTTTCTATCTCACGAATTCAACACACATTAAAACTTCACAATTGATATTCATGGTTCTTTGTTCTCTTCTCCAAAGTCATTTCGGTCTTGCTTCCTTAGACAAAGTGTTGGCACTGCGACAGAGTATTCTAAAATTGCGAATGATTTGGAACACATTCAGTTTTGTTTCAAACTTCACTGTACCGTTAAAACCATCTTTCTAATTTCGTGGCATAGAATTATATTTGCNTATATATATATATATATATAATGGGGTCAATAGCATCGTTTCATCAAGAGGTTTGCGACTTCGTCAGGTGTTTTCCAATCATGGCAATACTTTACATAGATACGGCATACGTTTCGCAAACGTGACATTGAGTTAACTTCAACGTTACATGAATGAAATTACGTTACTGACAACAACAGAAGAAATATAAATAATAAAACAAAAATCAGAAACTATGTACAAAATTATCATAATATTGATAATTAAATACCCAATAATTTCTCTGTTTCCCCACGTAAGTTCAAACCTTTTGAAGAACGTTGTTAAAAAACGGTTTTAAAATTTCATAATTTAAAGACAATAAACCAAAATAGCAATACTATTTTTAAAAGTATGCAGGGTTATTGTTGATTTATTTATGTGCGGATGAGGATTCGTAGTAGTTGAGACTTTATGATGAGGCTTCCCCCCGTCCTATAGTGTCTTACATGTTATTTACGATGTATACTTGCCTGCTTCCGGAGAGTAAATTAGATTTTTTTTTCCTCCACGTGGTCATACGCAGTTTGTACTGCTTTTTGACAAGAAATTTATTTATTTATTTATTTATATTCATGTTAGCATCGGTACACAATCACATATTCGTTTTAGCTCTTACATGAATTCTACTTCCGCGCAACTTAAATGTTCTGTTTCTATAACATTTATCTTTTAAATCAAACGATTATAAAAACGTAGTGATGGAAGTTTTTTTCAGGTGTTTTATCATTACGATCCCACGACGAAGAGCACTCTCCTAGTTCGTCGTGATTGTAACATTTAATTAGTGAACGCTGTATCGCGAGGGTGGTCACTGATATCCGGGAGCTGTAAGTGCCCAACCATGGCGTGCGCACGAGCTTAAAATGCATTTATGCCTTGAAGATATATTTATGGGACCAGTTAAAAACAGGTGGAGGTCGAATTCAATCTACTGCAGCGAGCGAAGCGAAAAATGCCTCTCCTAGAAGATTTGTAGACTCAAGTATTTGATTAATTTTGCAGAATGCTCACAAATAATTGATTAATTGTGACGAATTGATTTGTTTGTAAATATGAATTATGATCTGATTAATTACTTAGTATATATATAGAAAGAGAGGAAAAATTATAGGAGATATTAATAAACAAATTGTAAACAATTAAATATGTTTCTATATTAAGAATGAAAATGATATTTATGACACACTCGTATCTAACAGTAAAACGTTTTTTGCGGGAATTTCCATTCACTATATTCTGAAAAAATGTAACTTACCATTCGTCATAAAAAGCTCTCCGACAAAGTTTTGAAAGTAAGGGCTGCGTAGTATCGTTTTCTCATTATTACATCGAGATCATTTCCACATATAAACAAAGATTATTTTAATTTGCGAAAGGGTGTCATATTTTTTTGCTATACTCACTAGAAAAGTTAACACTTCGTTCGACATTTTCAATTTAAGTATACTTGAATACTTTAAATTGAAGATACTCTCACTATCTAACAAATGAATATTTATCTCACTAGGACTGCGTCCGAGAATTCCAACCTCTTGTTTGTGGCTCCTGTGTATAATTCCTATACTTCCCAACAGTCGAAAATTATTTTTATTCTCAAAACTCAAGGTAATAGTAATACTACAAAGTAAATATAATTATTTCTCTGCAAAATATAGTATTTAATTTGTACTTAAAAACAGTTCAAGTGATAATAAATTTTTTGATAGAATTAGTAAACACATATCTGTGAAAATTTCGGTTTTCCCTTTAGTAGATTGAAATCACTAAAATGTCTGAAATATGTAAATATACGAAAAAGTAGTGATGCGTAGAATACATCATGAAGAAAATAATTATTTAAAAAATAGACTTTTTTAGTCACGTAATTCCAAATGTGTCGGAAGTCTATTTTGCTTTGTGGGAAAATTTCATATTACTCTTACATCACTTTAGTGTCACCGGACATTTCAGAAATATATTTAAATTTGGTGGAACACATGAATCATGACAATGTTAGCCATGTCATGCCATTACATCCATAAGATTTTGTTCTATCACGATTCACAATATTGTGTTATTAAATGAATTTAAAAAACCTATATGACTAGTACAACATGACTAGTCGGATATCTAGTACAACCTGTTCATTCTGACACAAAAATGTAAACAGGTCAAATTCAGGAGAAACCTAATTTTTCACACAGAATGTGGTAATCAAGTACAGGGAGAACGTGACTAGTTTCTTAATCAAGTGAAGCAAGAATCTGACAAGCTTCTTATTAATATTTATGTTCGTTTCATAATTAATTGTGGGAGAAATTACATTGGGTAGAATATGTGGTAATTTACACCGTTCAAGGAATAATTTAGTCATTGTTTAACGCAAAATGACTTAACTAAGCCCTTGATAGACTTGCTAATTTCATTCTCACAATTATACCACTTGGTCTGGTCACGTTTTCTGGAAACAATCTTCATAAAACCATCATTTATATAAAGAAGCTATAATATAATTTATGAAGATTTCCTTGGAGTTATAAATGAGTACATTTAAACAAACACGTAATATATCGAAGCGATAATATGAGTTGGTTTTAATAATATTATTTAAGTTTCAATTGATGAATTAATGATAAGATTTGTCTCCAGGAATTTCAGAAATTATCTTTCAAAACGAATAAATTGATATAAATCTGATAGAAATTATCACTTAATGTTATCACTTATTACAAAAATTTATCACCGAAAGTGGAATAGTACAAGAATAAGAGGCACTGATATTTATGATGATATTATGATGGTAATTCTCAATGAACAATATTAGTAGTAATGTGTCATATTAAATTTTCCAAATTTCCTTTCCCTAAGAGCATTATTCTGGCTATTGCGATCATTAAAAAAATAGCCAAATCAGTCCAACCGTTCTCAAGAGACGCGCTAACCAACAAACAGCATTCCATTTTTATTTATGTAGATGATTTAAGAATTGTGATTTCGTTTGCTATTGTCTATTAATGTGCAGTAAACGCATTCAGGGTTTAGAAAATATGCATTTGTGAAAGAATGTTCATCATCATTTTTGTATGTACGCTTCATAAATATGCAAGAAAATTTGTAGTCGTCTAACTCTCATCTGTGGCAAACATTTATTACAGTTATCCCTTTCTAAGTGTATTTATCCGTCACGAATATTTACCCAAGTGAAAGTCCTGATCGGTTTAAATGAAGTCATCATAGCCTTCTGATGAAGCAACGACACAGTATTACTTTCTCATATACGTAGTATATAGAAAGTATTGTAATCGTGAAAAAATTCGAAAACGAGATTTTTGCGGAAATATCCGTTTTGGTGACACCTGATTCCGAAAAAGTGGTTTGTGTCATAACGTCCGCCCGTCTGCGCAGCGATTATGAGTAAATGGATGAATCAATTTAATTCATATTTCGTATTTGCGATAGATTTTACTTGTTGTTGATGCACTTGCTCTGATTTTGTTTTTGCTTTAAAACAAAGGGTGCTTCACATGAAGGTCAAAGTACATATTTGAAAATTTTTCTAAAACAGGTCCAACGATTTTGCTTAAATTAAATAGACACAATAAAATAATTTCTACCTGCTACATTCACGCATTTGTTTACTGTTTCAAGATCCTTTCATATTATTTAAAATGTATGAAGCAGAGGTAGAGTGAAATAATATTTTGAATATTTATTTTGCTTTCAAATCTCTAATAAAAGAAGGGTTGTAATGACCTTGCCGTTGACGACCCTAAAGCCCCACAAAAAAATCTAACAAAAGAGTGACTGTTGAATTATTAACTTTCAGCCCGACTAATAAATACGGCGCGTAGTTTTAAGTTTTCCATTGGTGTGAATCCAATGAGTATTTTTTTAAGATGTGTCATTTGAATATGTTATATTTAAAAATAGAACAGAGAGTAATGTCTGTATCTTATGTGTCTCTTGATATCGTGAAACTTGCACCCACGCATGTGTCATTTGAATATGTTATATTTAAAAATAGAACAGAGAGTAATGTCTGCATCTTATGTGTCTCTTGATATCGTGAAACTTGCACCCACGCAACCCCTAAGAACAACTCATAACCTTTCATCCGGGGCCGCTGCATCTTTTCGCTGTGTAAGCTTACGTATCAGATGTATCCACTGCTTCTTTTACCGGATGTTGTTGTTAACTTGTGCATGCTGTGTGTCATATTTATATGTCCATGTATATTATTTGATACGTGAGGATGGTTTTTTACGTTATTACTTTTCGTTTGAAAAATTAACTTGGTTATGTGGGTTTTTTTGTCTTAAATGTAACGTATGATAAAAAATCTTCTTTTTTTTCAAGATTTTTTAAAAATTCAATGTTTTATAGCAGTTTCATCGTTAAAAATAATATTATATTAAATAATATATTTTAACACTTATAGAATTCTTAGACGAGATAAATAAGGAGCGTTACGATATAAGCGAAAGTAAATAAAACAAACTGTATTACCTTTTTCACAGATATGAGATTAATCATAGATACGATTAATTTTTATTAATATAATTTTGCAATTTCAATTTGCAAAGAAATTAACTTTGCAGTTTTAAATTAAATTATATAAGAATACTGATGTTTTGCTTGCTTTGTTCTCGTGATAATAATATCCTAATTATCTTTATATTTATTTATTAATATATCTTGGAAATAGAATATAAACCTTACTGATCTTAACTCACCCAGTATCATAAGAACAGAATTTGTATATTAGAGATTCTTCTTTATAAATTCTTGTAAAATTATTTCTTTTATTAACTTTTTAAATAGGGTAAAATGGAGATGACCAAAATATAGCGAAACATTTTAAAAACAACCGTCTCCTAATAGAATACTTTAATATCGCTCTCTAGTCCAGTCTGATAAACGTATATGAGAAAGTATGTGCAATGGTTTTGCACCACTAGTTTTTAAGTAGTGGTTCCAGGTAAGGATTAATTCACGACTTCGAGAATGAATAAAATTATTAACCACACAACACAACCATATTTCCTTACATGTTATTCCAAGTATTATTACAAAACCCTTTCAGAATAGCCTCTCAACCACAAAATTCTTAAACGAAAGAATTAAATAATGTGATTTTTGAATGATAACTCTTCATACACGATGTTCACATTCGATGTTATATTCATGTGATATTATATCGCATTAGATATTAATATTCGATAACTCTTCATATGTGATGCAAGAGTAAAAATTAATTGAAGGATGTAATATTCAAACATGTTTCGATTCCAGAATTACAGAATAATAAAATGGTTTGTGACGTTGTAAACTTTGTTCTCTTTACAAAATAATTATTATGAACGAGGAGTTATGCAATATACAGAACTTTGTCGTGCATGACTATATCGCATGTAATTATTTTAACGTGATACAGAATAATAGCGATTATAATAGGAGTGCCCGCTTCTTCTTCGCGCAAATTTTCGCAGATGATGGCGCGACTCTGCAATGCCGTCAAAAACGATTTTGGATAATAAAACCATTTTGGTTGAGACTGCTTATTATAATAATATAATAATTCAACTAAGACACTATCAAATGTACAATTAAGGGGCCGACCATAAACTATGTAACCTCTAAAACATCTATTACAATACACATTATATCTTCCCGCATTTTTAACAACCGTTATGATATCCTCTTTTGCAACCCAGTCATTCCGGGGTCTCCCTCTCCTCTTGAATCTTGTTACATTTCCCTTAGGCGTGTCTATTTACCGCTGCTTCCGGCGTAGCTCATTTTCCAGGAGTCGTGTGTCGTATCATGTATTGCTGCCCTTATTGTTCCATATGTTGTACAAAAGCTTGAAATATCACTCCACTCTAGTAACTTGCTCTTCTCGTTCAATGCCAGCAGTCCTAGCTGTTTAATTGTTTTGATAAATTGTCCTCTCTCTGCTCCGTATATGTCACATTCCCATAAGATGGGGACTGACGTCTCCTGGTCTTGTCTGTTCGTTGGCTCCTATTATTTTCAAGTATGTTCCGAAATCGCCATGTCCCGTTATTGTCTCTGCCATATATGGACTTAGTTCTGACCATTTCTTTGTCCGTACTCGGTAAGTTACATCCGGTAATTATAAGTTTGTCGTTCTTTTCTTTCTTAACCGTTCACAATTATTCTTCCTTCCCTCTTCAAAGTTCTTCTATACCTTACCTTCATAATTTGGAAATCTATTGTCCAAACTCCTGTAATTATTTCTAAGTCCAGTATAGTGAGGTGAATGGAGACTAAGGGTATATAAAATACTCAGAGCGAATAGTAGTATAGTGTAGTGATGTGTCCATGATTGTTCACAACAATCCTGTTTTAATTTTATTTTTTATAGTAATTAATTCATTTTAATTGTATTATAGCAACTATTTTTACATTAAGGGTATAGGAGGAGCAATGATATATGTGTGTATATTGAAGAATGCTTGTACGTACGTATGAGTGAGTGACTGTAAGCGAAAATGTGTTTGTGTACTTATGTGAATATACACACATATAGACCCCATTTAGATTATTAATTTCTTAAATGTAATTTCTTTTCGTTTCTTGTGCACTAATTTTCTAAGCACGTTATCTATACTTTTATTATATCTTTTTTCCATTTGCTATCGAGCATTGCTCACTTGCAGATTAATAAATAATAATAATAATAATAATAATTATTATTATTATTATTATTATTATTAACGCGTTACTAGAAACAATTTTATAACATCCTGAACACAGGAGGCATAATCTTTGTAGAGCTGTGAGCTTGCGTTCATAGTGCACATTTATTATCCTATGTGAAGGGCGTATACATGCTAGGGCAAGATGGGGCAGTTGCCCCACCTTAAAAGTTAGGATAGATACCCAATTTTCCATATGGAACATTTTGTAAAATAAATAGTTGAAAAATTTGCAAGTAATCCTCACATACTATTGTTTAAAAATTGATTCTTTTAAATGCTAGTGTGTATTATTGTATGGCATTAAATTCTCTTTGATATAGGTTGAATTCAGAAATCTTCCACACCTTATGTTTTGACTTGGATACGCCCTATGTACGATTATGTGTACATAATGAACAGAAAGAAAATCAATAATTCACATAATAAGGACTACATAACGTGTGTGAACAGTATATGTTCTTTTCCATGCATCGTTAGGTCACCTTGAGGCGCGTTCAAAGATTCATTACAATAGATCGATGTGCAGCGGAAGACAGTTGAGCGAGACAAGCCTTGTTGAGGGGCCTTGCTCCATTTGCTCTGAATATTTCAACGCCCAAAGAACCTTCGAGTGCACTTGGTTAGCGTCGCCTGGAAATCTCCTCCTTCAATTAATTAGATTAACTCATTCCAATTCTTCAGAGAGCAAGGCGACTCGAAGTGAAGTTTGAGACAAGGATCTGAGTGATATAAGAATCAGAAATCTTTCCTATTCGCTTCATATTGAATAGCTTCATAATGAAGAATGCTTATCTTAATGGCTAAGCAGTTCACTCCCAATAATGATGATGATGATTATCGGTGAGGATATCTAGTAAATACAAACACAAATTTGCGATCTAAGTGTTTTAATACAATCGATTTAGAAAAAGGAGATATGTATCGAATACATTTGCAGAAGTTGTATGTAAGGTAATTGGTGGAAATTGTACCTAATTAATTTGGGTTCTTTTAAGACTGAATTAAAACTGAATTACAGGACAGCACTAATATTAATTTTCCACATTTTCATGGAAATCTGAAGCAGCTACTCTATCATCGTGCACGAAATAATATTTCAGACTTAGATGCAGAATTAGCTTTTTTGGGGTGCCTATGACGTAGCGTTAGTACTGAGGATTGTCGATGATTTCGACTTTTGGCGAACCCCAAGCTGACAATTATACCCATAAATCGTGAGTAATGTGGTTACGCACAGTATTCGTTAAGAAAATTCACGAATGAATATGAAACTCAGAACCGATTGAGAACTCTTCTTCTTTGACACGACCGTAATTTCTGTTTCAGATCCTGTGTTGGAAGAGAAAGTAAATTCGGATGTTGTAATGACGATTCACTTATTACTATCGGTACAATAATATCAAAGTTCATTCAACGTTCTAATTTTTAAAAAAATTATTCGGTTAATACTGTTGTTTTTATTACGGTGTTAGCATGTTCAATATTGGGAATAGAAATAGATATTGTAACGTTAAACCATAAATAAGTGTCGTTGGTTGTATTATTATTTATATACACGTTTTTTATTAATACTCATATGTATTATTCACAGCCCTATGTATTATTAATGCCGAGTTAAATGAACATTTATATTTCATCAGAACTATGATATGTTTTGAATGTACCTATAAAAGCCCGAACACAATACTACTTTAATTCTTTTTCCGGTTCTCAAATAGGTTTTTGAACCAGAACCAATATTTTTGAATCTTTTTGAGCTACAACTGTCAGTCTTAGTAACTGTCAGTAAGATGTATGACAATATGCACACATAGCTGGTCGTGAGAGCGGATGCTGCAACGATATTGTTTTATGAAATGTAATTGATTTTTCTCGCACCAAATTATTTTTAGCAATAACTATATCGTATGATGTATTATTATACACATTAGAATATTACATTTATTACAAATTTACTCCACAGAAATATTTTTTAGATAGAATTCAATTACTGGCTCACAAAAATCTGTTTTAAGGTACATATTTATTAAATGAAAAATCACTATGAAATATCCTTTGAACAAAAATAGTACATATATATCCATGTGTGGATTTTTCTTCGTTTTAGTTAGTGGAGCTTATTATGATGATGTTCAAAGATAAATACTTCTTGATCACATATAATCACATAGCTAAACTAAGACTAGCTATAGCAATTACGAGTGAAACTCATGTTTCGTAATGTATGTTTAATTTTTGAGATATTTCATTAGTTTCGTTTTTGGTCTATTTTTAGTATCAAAATATATATTCTTTATTCAAATTTTTCCAACTTGCTCGAAAACCTGCGGAGGGGAGAGAAGGGGGGAGGTGTTGTCAGACTCAGGATGTCTATCGTCTATAAGCTTTCCTTCTGCTATCATGGCTGCGAAAACAAAGTGCGTGTTGCACATTTCCTGACAAACAGTTATTCTACTGTGTAAGCACGTGTCATGCACAATCACCGGTCTCTCCACCGTACGTCCGTAATGAGAGCTTCTACGTTCGAGTAGTCAGTATTCCTCGTGGGTTAATCACACCATTTGCATGCGTTTCAAACTATCGTCTTCATCTATTGACTCAATTGTAACCATCGACATGAAGCTATCGATTGCCTCCGGCAACGTTTTGTAAATATTGAATCTGCTTTGCCCTAGACAGATATTCCTCGGAATACTGAGTTCTCCACACAGTACGGTATCTCCAGAAAGGCTCCTTACAACGGAAAAAGAATGTTATTTTTAATTCAATAATTGAAATATTGATATCAATGATAATAGAATTGTCTATTTAACGAAATAAAAGAATACCGCATTTGATTTCAATTCAGCGATGGTAAGAATAATTAATTAATAATCCAGATCGTATTATGTCAAGCAAATAATAGTATTATTACTAGTTAGATTTATTTCTTAAGATAATAATGTGTTCATGTGATAATTGTTACCGGTAAATTTTTAATATTTGGATTATCTCCTTGTCAAATTTCATCTCTATCGGTTCTGTTGTTTAGTCGTAATCAGGTTGCAAACAGACACACTTTCGCCTTAATCATTTGTATACGGATACATTCACGTTTAGAATCTTTAACATTAGGGCCAGCAATTTAAAGTTGGCTAAGATAAGTTCAAGTAAATTTGTTGGTAACGAATGCAATGACAATCTGGGCTGTGTAGGTGAAGTCACTTTTATATTTTTAATATACATTTCGATCATGTTTTATGATCGTCTTTTCATCTCCTACTACGAATTGATCCGAAAAACGACCACCAAAAGTCACAACGTTAGTTTAAAATAATTTGACGTGGCATCACTTGAAGAGCTTTGAATCAAAATTAAAGTATTGCCCCCTCAATAGAAGAAAACTAATGGTGTAAATCCATTGCATATTCTTTCTCATATACGATTTTCGTCTGCAGCATAGAGTGAGAAAAAATTATATAGTGAAAGGGTCATTTCTCGCGAGGTCCTGTATATTTTGGTCGTCTTCCAGTGCTCTATTCATGCTCAAAGTCGCTCGATGAACTTATTGCAGTTTTGTATTTGAAATTTGAAAGTAAAATAAATTTTCAGAATATTATTTCAAAACATATAGCGACATATCAGCCTCATAAATGTCGTAACAGTGTTATATAACTGTAATTTCGCTATAGATAGAAATAGATGTTTTTTCGAATCTTCCGTGCATTTGCTGCCCCCTATGTATTTTATCATTATCATATCTTTCATTTTAGTTTACGAAAAGTGTATTCTACGTCTGCTTGGTTGATTTACACCGCTAAATATTATTCAAACTTCTTGAAACTAATGTGTAAGTCTATCACACAGAAATCATTTTACTGCGTCGATACCAAACATTCAAGCGAAATACCGCTAATGCGGATGTAATGCACACTTATTGTACTTCACGTACTGAAAATTTAAGCAAAATTATTGGACCCGTTTTTGAGAAACATTCAAAAGAGTACTTTGACCTTCATGTGAAATTCCCTTTGCATTAAAGTAAAACAAATTAGAGCACGTGCATAGACAACTAGTAAATTCTACCGTAAATACGAAATGCGAATTAAATTGATAAACTCAGAATTGCTGCGCACGGACGGACGGACGTTATGCCAAAAACCACTTTTTAAGAATCAGGGATCGCTAAAACGGATATTTCACTCGAAATTTCGCGTTCGATTTTTTTTCACGATTACAATACTTTATATATACTCGTACATAAGAAAGTGAAAATAATCTGGATTCCGACGCTCACCAGACTTTTGTCTTCTTGACCTAGCAGTTTTGGAATCATACTCTAATGTTTCCTCATTATTATCACCACCCATCCACGAGTACAAACTGTTAAAAAACAAGAGGAAGCAAGCGGAAGAGAAGTGGGGGGAAGTGGAGGACTCAACCTTGGGAGTTGGCATCGTCTCCGCCAGCTACGTTCCGTCTCCACCCCGCGCAGTGCTCGATTAAGTGATAGCAATGTAACACGATAATGCAAAGATCAATAAAATATTACGACCCGCGCTTAGAAATAGTTTTTTTTTTCTGCCCCGGAACTCACACATACGTACATTCTATATACGTTTTCGTACACACACACACATATATATATATATATATATATATATATATATATATATATATATATGTGTGTGTGTGTACGAAAACGTATATAGAATGTACAGCGGAATATGGATCTCAGTGTATTACTTGTGGTGAATGTACAGACCTCAAGCGAACACGAACAGCAGTCCCTTTAAAAACCCTTATATTAACTAATACTTGACACACCTTATCCTTAAACATCAATTCCGAAACATAACTTTTTGCTCCATTGTTAATCGCTATTGTTAAATGAATTTAAGGAAATGTTATACTTAATGAATGAATGTTAACTTTAACCTTAACATGTCGGTCCGTGTGAAATCTGTACTTCAGCGCACACTGCACAGTGTGCCTCCTGGGTTTACTTGTCATTCGTATGGGGATGTGTCTGGAGAGGGAATGGTGTACAGTTGTGATAGGTGAATGGGTGATGTAGTGGCTAACACGACCTCTGCGATCAGAGAAGAAATCCCGGATTCGATCCCGACTTATCGTCATTTTCAGCTGGTCAAGGGGTATCACAAATTGCACGTTCCCAAAACAGTTCAACAGACATTTTTGAAAACTTGTCGTCATGAAATGTTTGAAAATTTGAATGTTTGTTGTAATGAGAAATTCTTCGAACATGGTCTTAAAGTCGTAAAATACTAACGGAGGGTCTACATGAATTCAGATATTTTTCAGCTGAACCAGTCTGACGCCTCTATATGCACTTCCAAGTTCAGACACCAATCACAACCAGAGAAACAGAAAATAAATAATTGAAAGTGTAAATTCATCAAATTCTAGATTTTTCAACCTCCAGCTCGGTCAGCTAGGTATCTTAAAAATATATTGTTTTACATACACGGTATTATTCACAGCTCTTTAAGAAATTATAGGAACATAAATTTCTTTACTTATGGTGTTAAGCGTAAAACTCATTTACTTCAATCTTTTTTCTTCAAGTTGTATTATTAGTAATGTGAACAACTTATCTGAATTTCTTTTCTCTTACATTTTCCTTTATTTAAAATAAAATACTGTATTGAATTATTAAAATAAATAATTTTTAATTGAATTATGGAATAAGCAAACACTTTATTCACAAGGTATTTATTTATGAATTTTCTTTTGTAATTGTGTCTTAACTATTAAAATTTTAGAAATATTGCTAATTCTTCCCTACATTTTATTAATCATATAATTTACAGTTTCAAAGATACATGTTCTGTGGCGTGTAAAATATGAATAATTCATATTTAACACGGACCTTGGGAATCACAAAAGTACTTTTCAAGGAACGCAGATGAATTATGGAGGCAATAGCTCAAAAGTACGAAAACATGGCCTTGAAGCATTATACAACTCTCATTAGTGATATAAATGTCCTTGTGTATCGTGGGCCCCTATAAGGTTGACTACCGAAACATGAATACTTCAATTTTTTGATAAAGATCACCCAAATTATGATCGCAATGATACCACTTGTGTCATTCCTCTCATAAGCTGAAATAATTTTTTTTCTATTTTCAGTTAATTTTTTATCGTTAACGTAATGAATACAGTACTAATACATAAACTAATTGAGATGAATAAAAGTAAATAAAATCATGCAATCCGTTTTGTTTTACTTTTCTTCAGAATAGCTAAAACATTTCTTTTTCTATACTACTTCCTTTTTATTGTTCATTGTTCAAATATTTCTTCTTTTTAACTTTTCTAATTCCAATTCATACACATATCTATCCTGAAACTTATTTTATTGTATTTCATGTAACAATCAATCGGCTGATATTCATACGTTCTTTTGCTCAAAGAAATATGAACTCCACTTTACTTCATCTGTCTTTAATTCTTATCAACTTCAACATTGTAGTATGTAGAGATGACTATTTTTCTTTCCTTATTTACCCTGAAAAACGATTTGTTTGAATATGGAATATTAGAACTTCGTTTAGTTGGTAAAAATGATTAATTAAAAAATATGTCATTTTTATATTTCCTCAATAATAGTTTTTTCAATTTAGATTTCGTTACATTCTGGTTTTGGTACGTCATAAGAATAATATCTATT
This sequence comes from Laupala kohalensis, assembly GCA_002313205.1. Classification (NCBI taxonomy): domain Eukaryota; kingdom Metazoa; phylum Arthropoda; class Insecta; order Orthoptera; family Trigonidiidae; genus Laupala; species Laupala kohalensis. The sequence goes on along the minus strand of NNCF01126094.1, from coordinate 217,313 downwards.
TAATAGTTCGTAAAGTATCTATTTAATAACTATTAAAATTCCTTCCCTGCGTCATCCGGTGGAATAATTGTAAATCAACGTCTATTTAATTTACAACATGTATGACAGGTCTCACTCTTACACAAAAACATTTAATTTGTCCTTTATCACGTCCAATGCATCTAAAACCTGAAACTATCGTTATATAGTAATACTTTTTTTTTTTTGAAAACAAGATAATCTCCTAAAAAGAGAACGTGACATCCGAACTACTCATATCTGATACTATCAGATTTCTATTGCCCAATGTAATCCACTAAATGTAAGATGTATGCCTAAATATTATATTAGTGGTAAATATTTCATGTTTAACGTGTAATAACTTTCGCGGAGAACCGGATGTGTGTCAATTTGCTCAATAAATTAGGAAACTATCAAATATTTTATGCTCAATTGTATATTTGGACGTGACTACGGGACCATCAAAACTATTGTCACTAACTGTACATTGTATCATTCTACCATCTATAAAGTTTATGAGGTGACGGAGTAAGTAAAGAAAAATGAAAACAAAAAATCGAAATATTGGATTGAAATATCTCGAAGAAGTTTTTTGTTTATTTCTGAATAAAAACATGAATTAGACGTGTGTGTGTGTTAAAATATGAAAATGTCCATAAAATTGACTTATGACCTGTTTCCCCCAAAATGTCATCCATAAAAATATCTCTCTACTGTTTAGTATCACTTGGACAGAGTGGTAATACCTCATATAATTATTTTTTACATTGTATAAAATTCAATTTTTTACATTGTATAATATTGCCAAATGTTTCCATTACTGTAGAAATACACTATATTAGTAGTTCTCTTATCCTTGATGTTCCGGGCGTAAGTTTGCATTCTGTGAATCACTCAAGAGATACCATTCATGTGACAAAAATATATGTTACCTGCGAAAGTCAATTGTTCATAATTCTATTTTGTCTGATAAAAATAAAATATCGGATATCACGATTACTGCAGTATTGAACAACAAACATCGAAATAATATGTTTACTTCTTTGCTTTGCAAAGATAAAAAATAATATATAAGTTCTTTCTCGTTTAAAAAAGTGCCATGTCTTCGCATAGTTCTTTGATGGCATCACACATGTCCTTGTGTTAACGCCTCACTGCTCGCCAACAAGGAGGAGCTATGGACCATGCTTTGATGACGCAAACTATTTTTGTTCTCGTAACACGCTTCACCATTCAATGCTAAAAGTGTACGAAGTACATCGGAATGATGCAATAGTTTCAAACGGTTCCTTTCAAGTATCTCTTGCCGGATATTAGATTTTCTAATAAGTGCCTTTTGTTTTCAAATACACGTTGGTACATAAGTGTGGGCTGGAGAAACATTCTGGATAGATGTAATCCGCTTTACTGACTCACGACTTGGCTACGTGTTCTTCAGATATGATAGCAAGTGTATGGGTTCGTGTTACCTATAGTATTTCAAGAAGAGAAACATTTTCTACGTTCCTGGCAACTTTTTTGTTTATGGAACCTTGACATTTATGAAGTCTTCTTTCTTTCCCCTTTTATCTTTTTAAGAGGAGTGATTTATTATTATGTTCATATTTTACAGGTTTTGTCCTTTACCGTTTGTGAACGTTATTTCTTTTTACGTTTTTTAATTATTTCACACTAACTTTTAAACAAGCATTTAATAAAAATCCACGTGATTTAATTGTTTGTGAGTTAAATCTATTTTATTTAATAGTTCAATTACTGTACAAGTATCGTTTTCTTTTCTGTTGTTTCTCATTCGTGTTTCCGCAGGTATTATTATTATAGTTATTTTCTTTCAAATGCTGCTCTATCGTTGAAAGTATTTAATGAAACCATTATGACATGTTAATTGCTCTGAAGTTCAAAGCGTATTATTTTTTATAAATTTAAATGTAAATACGATCCTCCCCATTTTCATCTTGTATTTTAAATGTAAATGTTTTAAAATGGTTAGACGGAGAAGAGCTGACCTTAAGGATTGAGTCTCGCCAAAACAAAGGAACTTTCATTATTATTATTATTATTATTATTATTATTATTATTATTATTACGTAGTAATAAGAAATGAAGAGATGGTTCGATGTGCTCATAAAAAGAATGAACTAAAACTCCTAGTTATTAAAATTAATAGATAACTCGACGTGACCTGGCAATATGATAATCAAACTTTTCCTATTGGAGATGTGTGTATTTTTCATCTGTTAGAATCTTGCTGAATGTAATAATCTATTCTAACGTTATTATCAACGAAGGGTCAGTGAGATCGATATAGAAGAGGAATGCTTGATAAACTGACTCATAAGAATTGTTACGAGTCAGTGTAAAGTGTCGTGGTGGAACTAAAGAAACGTTAATTGGTAAAATATTTATAGACGATGTGAAACGAATAAAATCTTTTTAATAAATTCGTTAGACGACTAAGCAATTTAATACATTTTTAGAAATCAATAGGATTGCGTGAGGTGACGGAGTACAAACAATCTCGTTTATTCTGATTTATCGATTGCATATAGCTTTGGCTGACATGTGTTAGCGTCAAAGATTCGATAGCAAATGACTAGGTTGTGAAGAAGACGACATTTAGTTTACAGCCGTTTGCCTGAGCCGTGGAGGGAATCCAGTTTCTTTTTTTTTTTAAGGGTTATGGGTATATAGGAGCATTTGAGTAGAAAGTTTGGTGCAAAATGATGCAAATTTAAGGCAATTTTGATTCTGTATGAACACAATACTACTGTGTAAAGTAAATTCATACCTAAGTATTATAATTTACTTTTTACAAAACAGATATTTTATAAGAAAAAATAAAATAAAGTTTTATTAAGAGAAACACACCTCCCTGTGAGGGCAGAACCTGAATTGTACTTTATGTGATACGACTTCATCCGTAATCTTATTTAACACACACTTCATTGAACTTTAAACCGTGTAATTCAAATAAAGTAAAGTTTAGTTTTATCTGAAGTTCAATATATACTCATTATCAGCCTAATTCATTGAAAAATATTAACATAAAACAAGTTTATACAATTTTTCCTATTATTTAGCAAAATATTGTAGGATTTTGACGTGGTAAATGAGAACGCCATTGCATGTTCTTTTACGTTCTCAGATATACACGCCAAATCTACTCTTAAAAACGTTTAAGGATGTGTTGCTCTAAAAACTAAGCTAAGTGAAATCAGAAAACTACTTTAGTGATCCGGTTTTGCATTTACTAAAATCTCTACGTTCTTCCTTCGGGTAGAGGAGGATTTTTACTTAGGCTTACTAGACCCGGACTATTGTTATTAATAAACTCGGATTTTGAGTGATTTTGATACATACGAGTTATTAGGAATACTTTCCGAATGAATAAAGATTCGACAATAGTACATATTTATTTATATAACTAATGATAGAGTGTGCGGTTGAACACAGCCTTCAGTAGTCTCCCTATATGCCGAATGAGTACAATATATTAAATAAATGTTCTTCGATATTTTATTGAATATAAATTTGTTGATATTCTGTTGATATTATTACAAGCAGGTTATTAGTTTTTTTATTTTAAGAGGGTTCATTTCATAATTTTGCCGTAGGACGAATAAATTTTCGATCCACGATGCGTTAGGGCCGTTGATTGGAGTTGATGGGAAGGTCCATAGCTTGCTTCCGGAGAATATATTATTTTATTGTCCTCCACATGGTCGTAATCATTTTGTAACTGCTTTTATAAAAGTCAATTGTATTGGATCATCATTTTGTTGATAGAAACACGTATTATTTACAAAACATTACATTTCATTTTTGCTGACATTATACTAATAGGTTTTTGTAAATTTTGTGTAGCATTTTCACAGTACTCTTAGTAATATTAATAACTGAATAAAAACTAAAAGTTATTTTAATTCATGCTTATTACTATTTCTTACAACAACCGTTTTATCTGTTCTTTATCTTGGCAGGATTCTGAATAATATCTCTGCAATTCCATTCCGCCTCATTATTTTATCTGTTTTCTTCAGATACTTTGATCGGAATCGATGGGTACTTTCTGGGAGTAATATTGGCTTGCAGTCATATGTAGTTTTGTAAACTATTTTTTTTAGGTTGTTTTATTGCTTAAACAATGGAAACATTCAGGTTTCTGCACATTAAAATGACGCAGTAGCGCGGCCGTCACAAGGTTGTCTGTTCGGCGTGGGTTCTGCTCCTCAGACAGACAGACAGACGGTTGCTGGTGCTTGGCAGAGGAAGAAGCGTTGGGGCGGTGGTGGGGAATCGACCTTGCGCCGCGCCGCAACGCCGCGCGGCCTCCGTTCGTCTGTTTCGATTTCCGCGTCGGTCGAGAGCCAGACGCGCGCTTGGCGAGCACATGGCGCGGATTTATGTGATTATCATGACATTCATGTGACTCGTCTTAGACTCCGCCTTGTGGAGGACCTTGTTGGCGAGGGATACAGGTAGGAACAGGCGCTTAAGTAGAAAGGAAACCATCGACATTACTTATGAAAATATCTCACTTACTCTTCTTAACAAAAAATACGGCACAAATCCTCCAGAGTGAATCAAGAGAAAAATTACATTTGGTTGGCCCCTCCTCCTCAGTCCCCCAAAAGGAGTCAAACATAATCCGCGAATCTTAAATAAATTATCTCCGTCTTTTAACGTCTCTTGCAGAAAACCTACCTTTCAGATCCCTGTACATCAATCCGTCACTTTTCATCCCATTGCAAAAGCTCTTCATAAAATAAATATTTCATTTTTAGTTTACTTTAAATTAAGTCAGCTTTTGTTTGTACGTAAATGTTTAGAACGACCTTGAAGTCGACTAAATTTTTATTAACGCTCACGACGATTAACGTTCCCGAACTAATATTGATACATTATCCCAATCTATCGAATGATCTCCATCTAAATGCTGTAAGAATACATTTCATTATATTGAAGTGTTTTTGTGTTTTGTTAGTGTTTCATATTTCGCGTCAGTTTTATTTTAATGTAAAGAAGTTAATGGAAATATTTTTTATCGTCAATTTTGTTACGTCGTTCGTTCAAAATTCAATTTATTTTCATTCACATTTATACCTCGTACTCATTTAATAGTTTATACCATGTTTATTTCAGATCATTAATGATTGTGATTGTCATGTTACTGAAGAAGCTTTCTAATTTCACTAAAATATGACATTGTAAATTCCTTTAAATAACGACAACTTTTCTGATATTTCACCATTATCCAGGATAAACAGAGTCCGATATTAATACCGGTTTTCTAAAGAGATCAACGTAGTTTCTAAGCAAGATGTTATTTTATCGTCACACAGAGCAATGTTTGCCACTTACTTTCACAATAATTTACTCAACCCTCAATGAATTTTGGAGGCGATTAAATCCAAATGTTTAACTTTTGCGACATTCTCGAGTGTCCAATAGCTACGAGTTTTACCAGATTTTCTTGTTTTGAACTTAACTGATATCTAAATTGTGGAAGCCTCTGGTACAGAATTACTATTTTTGTAATATCTCTAACGCAAACGCACATATTTTTACCACTCCAACAATGTATTTTACGAAATGGTATAGTTTATGCTTCTCAATGACGCATGACGCAAAACTGTCAATACAGCGCCCGTAGCGACCAGTTCAAAAATGATATATTATTCAGCCGGGCCATATATTTTAGGGTTATATATTTTATTTCCACGAAGAAGAATGGTGTTTCTTCATAAAGCATTGATGGGTTTACAAAAATAAAAAAGAAAACGGAATGGCGAGTTCGTGTTCTCTATTTGTATGAATACAAATACATAAGCTTACCAGGATAATTGCGGAAAGATTAACTCCAAATATTTTGCATTTCTTCTTCTCTGGATGTTCATGAAAATTAATACCTAATTACTTCTTTTCTTTTCTATGTGACTGAAGTATTTTTACTGATCAGATGGACGTATAGAAGTAAAAAATGGCAAACGTATCGAAGAATGGTAGAGTTAATTTGAAAATTAAAACAGTAACAATTAATGTGTTATGGAAGCTATTTGTGACATTTCATTAATTAATTTTTACATAACACAATAGAAAGGCTTGAAAACACAGAAATGTTTAGAAAGAATTATTTTTTTAATTCCAGACATATTCCCACAAATTTCGCCGAAGTGTGTACTGACGAGAACGGAATAACTATGAAAGAATAAATATTGAACCATGAAATTTAACCAAGTATTATCGGGGAATATTCTTCGATGATATTCGATTTGGAAATAATTTTTTTCTTCTTCTACATTTTCGATGAAAAATTTTAGTTGTGTAGTTCCTGTACTTCAAATGGGTACTTGATATTCCTAAAAATATATCTTTTCTATGAAAGAACATTGTAAAGCAAAATCAAAAATGTACTTTGTTAACGTACCGGAAACGATATTGGTCTAAGTGTTTTTAAATAAATTATTCAACACGTACGACAGATAGTACAACAAAACGGACGAACAGTATATATTTTGTGATTAAACACTCACAATGTTTCGACTTTATGTTGAAGTCGTCGTCAGGTGGTACGAAACGTAACAACAGGACAAATGAACATGATATAAACAGAAATATAAACACAAAATATGTTTAGAGAAAAGCAGAAACTACAAAAATATGTTATAATATTGTATTGTAAATACCAGATAGCTTTACTGTGTCTGCGTAAATTCTAACTCCCGTGTCCCATATACGATAATAATTTCTTCCCAGGATGGCCCATTTCAAAAATCTAAATGTACCTTGAATATACTTAGGAATGGATTAAATGAACTCAATCATTCTATAATTAATAGTTTAGATTTCATAAACAAATATAGAGACACTACTCTTAATAGTTCTATGAAATCAGTTTAGTATCGTTTTTGCTTGTATCCCCAATGAGTTATGTATCAATGGAACAATATCACGTTGAACAACTATTCAAAATCATTGTGTAATTCCAGAAGCTACAAGAAGATTGTGAAAATAACACTAACAAGAGAGAAGAAAAATGATGATGAGAGAATTGGAGAAGAGGACGTTTGTTAGAAGAAGTTATTTAAACCTTTAAGAAAATGTACAAAGATGTAAAGTACAAGTAGGAGAAGAATATTTGGTTCGATGTAATTTGACATTACTAAGCTATCACCTTGTGTTATCATTGTGACGTAACGCAGGGGTAGATTCTTATGAAAGTTAAATTTGTTTCTTTGTTTCTCATTGATTTCTTCGTTCTTGTAGGAAATTAACGCATAATGAGCAATCAACTAACACTGTAATCATTATACATTAAAATGTTAATACTCCGTAATGTTAATACATTTATTCGACAACTTCGTAAATTGATCTTAATCTTCAATAGTTCGATAAAACACATTTTAGTGTTTTAGGATATATTATTGCACAATGTATTTTTTATGAATGTACGAGAAAAATGTACATTGTATTCATTGATTTAAACGGATCGTACAGAAAAGTAAAATATTTTGTACAGTTCAGTCCTGTCATTTTCGTACAGTGCAGATTTTTTAAATGTTTGTTCCGTTATAGAAAAATAGAGATTTTTCGTTTATGTTCGAGTTGTGTGTAGTTTTCGATTACCACCCGTAAGATGGATGTAAAAAATGTGTCCGATTCAAATTGCGTCGATGTTTTGAGGATTAGTATAAAAGCCGATCCGTTGAATTTAGCCCTTACATAATTCTCCGTCAAAACTATGTGTGTCACCTGGCAGTCTGTAGGTGTTGTGGGAGGTTGCCTTGGAGATAGGAAACGTGGTGGGGAGGAAATGATGCAAAGTGGGATGGGTGGCAGTGGGGGTGGGGTGGGAGTGGCGGAAGAGAAGGCGGATCTCTTGTGTCCGTCGATCGAGGTCTCACACACGGCCTTCGGACACTTTTAGCCGCCCGGAGCCCATAACGCCGTCCCTGACGGTCGCCACTCCCGTGTGACGTGGTAATTTAATTAGTATGTCTGTGTGTGCCAGATATTTACGTAGAGGCCCTCGGAGACGAGAAGCTTCCAGAACAAACGCCTCGTTTTGTTTGGCTCTGGCGTTGTTCTTCTTCTTTTTTGTTGCTTTTATTATATAAACGCATCGACAATTCCATTTACTCGCGAAAGTAGAAAATTAGATGTGTTTTCCTCCGAACACGATTCTGTCAGCTCTTCGAGGCACATGAAGAGAAATGTGATTAGATATGAGACTTGAAATAGACTACTACGTCTAGAATAATATGATATTCAGTCATGTGTTAAGAAAATTGTAGTGAAGTCAATTTTAAGAAATAATATGTGATTACTCCAGTACATTAAATTACAAAGCAATGGACGATTAATGGTTTCAATTGTGGCAGGATGTTTTCGTTATGTTTTTTACCGAAGTGCACATTCAAATTTTGAAACATTAATTAAATGATAAATCTAAGCCACACTTCTTCGTACTAACTTAAAACTTTCTTCATAATTTTCAATTTTTTTATATACGTTTCGATTCTTTTAACATGTTGAGGATTCTGATTTCACGAAAAGTTCTGTCCCATCGTGTCAGTGAATAAAACAGTGACATACTTTTTCGAGGTTAGATGTCTTTTTAATTCGGTAAAAAGTATCAAGCATAATACCTATCTTAGAACTCTATGATAATAATATTACTTAACACTGAAATTGAGAAAATCATCCCTATAGTCATCCCTTGTACTCATCGCTAATGTGTAACGCAATTATTAATTTTGGTATTTGTTTTTTCTGTAGGAACGCAACAATTGAAATTTCATTTGTTGAAATGAAAATTTCATTTCATTGATTTGAAACCTCTCTAAAGAAATTTCGGTTTAATTTTTTTGTTCCGTGGATAGTAATACCTAGGATTCTAATAATATTCGTAACCATATCGTGCACTTTTAATTTTAATCCTTTGAGTACACATATTTATTTGTAAAAGAAAACAACTTTTAAAGATTATGATTACTAATAATCGATATAATTTTGAGCAACACGCAAGGTAGGGTATGATGGATATTGTAAAATTGTTAAAATACGGTGGAATACTCCTGTATTGGAACGAATACGCAATGGTGCTTTTTCAAATAAATCATTACGTTCACAGGTCAAGGCTGACATGAAGTAAACAAGTTGATTTGAAATATTGTTTTGTTTCCAATAAATCACTAATGGCATTTACTCATTCGGACAAGTATTAAAGTCTCGAATTCTATATTTAGAATGTCAATATTTCAACTCATGTTTTTGTAACCCTTATATATTTGGTTTGTTATGTTTTCCTCCATTATGTTACGACACTAAGTGTATGCTATATTTCAAAGGATAACATAATTCACAACGATCAATACCTCAGTCCTGTAGAATTTCCCATCCAGTCAATACTACTTCCGAAGGTATTCCTGGTTTGGTAATCAGAATTAATGGAAATTTTGAAACCAGAAAAATGAAGTAAATTTCCTCATTAGTTTTAATTTGATGGAATGTAATCTTAAAAAATGAAACCATACATTTATCGGGATATTAAATGTCATTTTTCCTCTAACCATTTATTAGTTGACGTTATTTAGATAGATTTTTCGAAAAATAATGAATTTTTCGAAATTTGAGATTGGCTAGCCTGCTCCTGGCGTTAGCTGCGGTTGTGAATGAGCTCTCTCTATTTTTCAGTTTAATCTTTCTAATTATTTTATTTTTTCGAGTTTTTTGTGATCAGTAGTTGTATTTAGATCCCAACTTTCATTGTAGTGTAAAATTCTTTGTTCTGTGTGAGTGTCAAGTGAAAAAACACTAAACACATTTCCTAAGATTTTCAAACTCAACGGACCAAATATAATTTCATATTGTTTTCATTCAGTGCTGATAAAGTTTACGTAAGTACAAACGAAATCATAAATTTAACTTCTTGGTGCATTAAAATTAATTATTTTGCTGTATTTAGATTTTCTGGTGCGTATACTATTACATCATTATTAACTTACAAATAACGTACTCTATTGTTGCACTGCTCAAGTTTCGTCGTCGTAAATAGAATTATTCCAATATTTTACCATTTGTTTTCGTGATCTTTTTGTAGTTATTCATTACAATTTTACATAATATTGCCTTAGTTATTGTGGAATTAATTTATCTGCAGTTGTCATCCTAAATTATTTCTGTGATTTTAGTTGTCGGTTTGATTATTTACTTATTTAAACCCTGCCCCAATGTTGCACCCAAGTTATCGTCGTCATAATTCATAGAATTATTACATTATTTTACAATTCGTTGTTCTTGATTCTTTCGTATTTATTTACATTTTAACACAATATACGGTAGTTATTGTCGAATTAATTAATCTCCAGTGGTCGCCCTAAATAATTATTTCAATCATTTCTGTCGTCAGTTTGTTTGTATATTTAATTTATTTATTATCTCATTTGTAACTTCCGTAGTAACAAATATATTATTATACTAACATTCTTCATTCAGTGTTAGTTGTCATTATTCGTGTATTCTCATTTGCTTTTGTCGTTAAGTTGCTAACTATCTCACAACAATGGACACTCGCATTCCTCAACTCATTCAATGCTGATCTTCAGAAGGCGTACAATGACATGGTACAATATATTGACACACGAATCAGTGCGCTGGAAGAGATCAATAAGAAAACGATCGGCGATTAGACTACAGTTAGAAATTCACGACGTCCTTCCAACTGCTACCACCCGGTTAGACCAACGACACATGCACCACCCCAACTCTTCACTCAGAACAGGTTTAGTGTGTTAGATCCCTGTTTCCTCCCGTACCTACTCGTTTCATCCCCTCCCGTCCAGTACCCAGACCTGTTCATACACCACGCACTGGTAAGCACAGCCGCCAAAAATCACGTAAAGTAGTGATATCCAGAGATGAAACCAACACTTCCACGCAGAAATCAAACGTGCTCATACCAGCTGATTCGCACGGTCTTCAGATGTCCTCCGTATTGCGTGGATCGCTTCCTAGCCAGTTCTCAGTTTCTTTAAGCCAAATGCTCGTTTGGCTGAAGTTATTCGAGAACTGGACACTTACACTCAAAAACTCACAGAGCGGGACACAGTATTCACCATAGGTGGGCAGAACGATATTAACTTGGGTGGTCATTTCAACGCGTCTGAACATCTAAAATACTAAAAATGGCCTCCTTGCACACAAACATAGTGCTCTCAAGCCTGCCTCCACGCTTCAACGTTCCACAAATAAACCACGAAATTAACCTGGCAAACATCTCCCTAAAACATCACCTGGCAGACACAAAAATCACATTTTTTGATTTGCAACCACACCTGACTGCCAAGGACTTTACCCAGCACGGTTTACATCTGAGACCGTCTGGGAAACAGCACTTCGGTTCTCTTCTAGCTTCACATCTGACCTCACATCATCCACCTGCCCAGCTACCCACTCCTACACCTCCTCCTGCAACTACCTCATCTCCTCATCCTACCTCATCTCCTCCTTCTGCTCCTACTTTATCACCATCTCCTCTTCCTATCTCGACACCCATTTCTTCTTCATTCCCCGTTCTTTCACCTACTGCTTCCTCATCTCGCACGTCCTCAACTATTCCTTCTGCCGCCCCCATACACAGTTACAACTTGCGCTCAGGAGTACGATGTGGTACTCGAAGGTGACAATCGCGTTCAGGTGCTGTGTGCGAGCTTCATCCGGAACTAGAAGCTGTACCAATTTCAAATTCCTCTCCACAATCTAACGTCGATTCCATTTCTCGTGAGTCACAAACTCTTTGCGAAAATAAAATAATTATATTTCATCATAATGTCAAATCCCTTTCAAACAAATTGACAGACATTGAAATTCTGGTATACGAAAGTCGATTCGATTTGCTATGCCTCACAGAGCATTGGCTTCCAACTAACAACATCAACGATACTGCTATTTCCAATTAGTATATAGCAAGATCTTACTGTGAGCAAAATTTTAAAAGCAAAAATCCCCACGGAGGTACGTGTATCTACGTTCGTAATGATATTTTATCTTCTCCACTGACAGGCTACGAGAACTTCTGCGAAGATAGTGTGTTCGAATTTTCTGCAGTTCGAATTTTTACGGAAATTCAAAATTGTTTTAAAACATATCACACATAAATCTACTAAATCTATCGTTATATGTGGCGATTTGAATATCGATTTCCTGAGTACATCCGACTCTGCACATTCACCAGTTAATCGATTCAAGAATCTTATCGACTCCTTCAACCTTATTACTACGATAAACGACCCCACTCGCCTCTCCGGCTCATCTCAAACATTGCTAGATCAAATTATAGTCAACAATGGAATCTCGTATCTCTCTGAAGTGTTTATCGCCGGATACAGTGATCACCTTGCTCAAGTATTGACTATTAATAATAAACTAAAACCACTTAAAATCCTTAACAAATTTACAAGAGAGTTTAATGACATAAATAAATCCATAATTATAAATTATATGCGTGAAGAAATATGGAAAGATGTTTACAATTGCCAAAACACCGACGACAAATTAATTAACACAAAGAAATACAATAGATGGATCACCCAAGGGATAAGGATTTCTTCAAAAAACAAACGCCGTTTATATTATCTTTCAAATGCTATAACCAGCCACCCGAATTTCATAATTATTTTCGTAAATATGAGACTATTCTTCGAAAAGTAGTCTATGCAGCTAAAGTAATGGAAAACGACAGGCATATACTAATATCGAACAACCGGCTGAAAGCCATGTGGAATATTGTTAAAAATTACACGTCAACTTCTGAAAATCGCGAAGAAAATGTTTCTTTACTAAACGATGGCAAAATCGTAACAAATCCTCAGGACATCGCAAATTTGTTTAATTCTTACTTCTCAGAAGTTGGTAAAATAACGAACTCAATATATCCAAATCAATGTCCTCCAATTATATCCACCCACATACCCAATTCTATGTTCACTTCCGAAACTAACGCCAGTGAAGTCATGGGAATCATCAGCTCCTTAAAAAACAAATTTTCACGAGGCATAGATGATATACCTGAGTTTATTGTTAAATCTTCGTCCCACGCTATATTAAATCCACTCGTAAATATTTTTAATAGTTCTTTATCGGAAGGGGTGTTTCCCAATATATTTAAGAGAGCTAAAGTGAAACCTTTACACAAGAAAGGAAACAAACTTAATATTGGAAATTACCGACCAATATCTCTACTACTCACTTTCTCAAAAATGCTAGAAAAATTGTTCTATAAGCGTCTTCTAGATTTTTTATCAAAAAATAACATTCACTATGACGATCAACTCGGTTTTAGGAAATCCTTTTCCACTACAAGCGCCATATTTTCCTTCTTAAACGACATCTCTAGACATTCAGACCGTGGAGAAAATCCTCAGGGTGTTTTTCTTGACTTATCCAAAGCATTCGATGTCATCGATCACGGAATTCTCCTTTCCAAATTGCATTCTTTAGGCATTCGTGGACTTCCACATCAATGGCTAACTTCTTATTTAAAAGATAGATATCAACAAGTAGAAATATCCTATACTAAAAATAAAATACTTGAGCGTTGTCTTTCAGAAACAAAGCCACTTACTTGCGGAGTACCCCAAGGATCAATTCTTGGCCCTATACTCTTTTTATTGTATGTGAACGACATGTCATCATCCACATCAGATTACAAAATGATTCCTTTTGCTGATGACACTAATTTACTATGTAAGCACGCCAATGCTCAAATCGTTTTGTCCAACCTTTCGACTTGGTTCAATGCAAATGGTCTTATTGTAAACACCAACAAAACAGTGTCTAGGTCATTTTACAATAGTTATACAAAATCTTTACCCCAGGTTTCTTTTTCTTTAAACGGAACACAATTAAAAACTGTTACGAATACAAAATTCTTAGGTCTCCATAACTAAGACAACCTCAAATGGAATTGTCACGTTGGCAATCTTAATTCTCAATTAAGCAAATTGAGTTACGCATTCCGAAACTTAGTTAACGCATTTAGTGCACGTATTTCCCGTTGCGTATTTTTTGCAAACGTTTACTCCCATTTACGTTACGGCATTACCTTCTGGGGTAATTCCGGTCAGAGTATTCAAACTTTCAGAATTCAGAAGAGGATAGTTCGGATAATTTGTAAATCTCACCCCCGAAACTCTTGTAAACCTTTATTCAAGGAATTAAATATCTTAACACTTCCCTGCATTTATATTTATGAAACAGTCTTGTTTGTTAAGACCGAATTACTATAGCACCACCCTTGCTTCATACGAAACAGTCTTGTTCACGAACACAATACTCGCAATAGTAATAATATTCATCGGCCTAGAGTGTCAATCACTCTTTGCCATAAAGGACCGCATCATTCAGGAATCGTTCTATATAATTCCCTGCCCAAGAATATAAAAGATATTATGAAATTGAATATCTTCAAATCCGCGGTTAAAAACTACCTCCTGCACCAGTGCTTCTACACTGTAAAAGAATATATTGATTTTAATAAAAGTTAAATTCGTCTTGTACTTTATCACGCCATTGCTGTAGCACTTTTTAAATAACGTATAACAATTTGAAAAAACTATTTGCTTGCATGATTGTGTTGCCGTATTGCTCATATTAATTTAGTTTTATGTGTACTCAACTTTGGCATGGTTGTGTACATTAATTCTTTAGCCCCATCCTGGCCCGGGTTTTTCTCCGTTTTTCCTTCGGGTAGAGGCGAATTTCTTATAGAAGTTCTCTCGGCTTTGTCTAGGGGCGAGTTTATTGTAACAGTAAATCATGAATTTAGTGTTTTTTCAACTCTTATGATTTTTAAACACTATACTCAGAATAATCTATAGTTCGATAATAACTTGTACATGTAAATTTACAAACATATTTGCGTTAAATTACAAACATATTGACATTATATATGTATTTTAACTCGCAACTAACTTTTTATCTTATCTTGGAATTTTTGGTGAAATTTTTGAATCCGCCTCTGCTTTAGGGCCCTTGATCGGAATTGATGGGATGGTCCCTTGCTTGCTTCCGGAGAGTAAATTAGTTTGTTGTCCTCCACGTGGTCATACGCAGTCTGTACTGTTTTTTGACAATAAATTTATTAAATTTATTATTATAATACATGAACTTCAATCGCCACAGTCCACACATTGAAAGAAGAATTTCCTGTGATTTCCATTATGTTCTTTTTTCTCATATGCCTGGAGTTTAAATGTACTTCCATGTAAGTGTGGAACACCTTATTAAGCATTACATTTATCAGTGTAGCTACGTTGAGTTAATTACAACACAAGTCATAAATGGTAAGGTAGAGTTTACCGCATTTTCAGACACTGTCAAACAAAGTAAAAAATATAATTATAACGATATCCTGAACTAAATAATGCAGAACGATAACCCTATAAAGAAAGGCGATTCTGTATATTTATATGAACTTTTTAATTATGGGATTAATTTTTACTTCCCCAAACAATACTGAATATGTATTAGAATATTTCTTTTAAATCATTTTACTTAGCTCGTTAAGATCAGTTGAAATCAGCTGTTTCATTCGCAATAGTGCGTGTACTCTACGGATATTGAACAATATTTCTAGTATTATCCACAAAAGAAAAAAAAAGAATTCGGGCATGGTGATCAGACCCGGTTTTCTATACATTTTTGGGGTCGCTGAATTCGAATCCCGGGTCTGTTTAACCCTATTACGTCAGGGTTTTGCCATAACCTCAAAAAGCCAGTAACTGAGGCATTTTAACGCATATAAGTCTATGTTTCAAACTTTAAACACAAAACCCAAGTTTTTAACTTTAAATACATATCCTTATAACCATATAAACTCACAACTCTATGACGAAATAACCTCATAACCTAAAATAGTCGTAAGGTTTTTCATCCTTATTGGACGCATACTTCTTTGAGACTTTGAATGTCAACAAACTTTATTTAGCGGTTGATCTTCCTATCTGTATCTGCATACAAAGCACTTCCTTGTGGTGAATGTGGGCAACAGAGTTGTTCTGCTATCCGGCATTGTCCCTGAACAAACTTTATTTCGCGGATATTGTCATCAATGGGTTTTTGCAAAGAACTTACTTCAAATTTAGAAACGGAGCAAAAAAGTCATGATTTACGTGACAATCATGGGTTTGTGGAACCATTTCAAATTGGTTTTTTTTGCCGTATTAAACCCTACATTAGCCAAGTCACTTACTAATGTAGAGCTGCGGTCGCATGATAACAGCGTCTGCGCACCCGCTTTCTCACCCTGGCCAGCCGCCGATACTGGAGTTCCGAATCCCTGCATCGTAATACGTACTTTACCTATGTCTACCATGACGGAATGAAAGCTATCATCCGGGGACTCTGCGGCGTAGTGGGACAACTCCGTTGCCCACCGTCACCGCGAGGAGGTGCCCTGAATGCAGACACATATAGTACAACCATCCGCGATATAAATTTTGTTGACAATTTGTGCCTCAAAGTAATATGCGTTCAATAAGGCTGAAAATCCTTAATTATGGCGTTTTTTTTAGGTTATTGGGTTATTTCGTTATGGGGTTATGAGTTTATATGATTATAAGATTATGGGTTTAGAGTTAAAAGCTTGAGTTTTTATGTTTGAAACATACACTTATATGCGTTAAAAAACGAAAAGAACCTCAATTATCGTTTTTTTTAGGTTATGTCAAAACTCTGACGTGATAGGGTTAAACGGACCCCAGATGCGAATTCAGCGACTCCAAAAATGTATAGAAAACATGAACTGATCCCCAGTCCCGGAGAATTTTTGTGTGTGTCTGTATCAATGGTTTGTTCATTTAGGTATCATTTGTAAAATTTCAGACCTTTGAACGATTCGTCAATTTAGAAATTCATCTTTCAAAGAGCTATTCGTTGAATACTTGCTGAAACGTTCGTATAAGCAGTAAGAGCATAAACACATACCCGAAAGATTTCAACTGGATTTTTATGTGCGAGAATTTTATTAATGTATTGCCTTACTCATCTCATCAGACCACCTTCATGCAGATAAATTAACCAAGAAAGGAATACATTATTTATATCGCATAAATCCATTGTATCGTGGCATCCATTGTGACCGACTCTGTGTAAAATGCGTTTGAAACCTGTTTCCCTAACCTGCTATCCCCACTTTATCCACTAATTCATATGAGAAGACGAGGTAAACTGTAATCATATGTGATGAACTGAGAATGTTATATTAAGGGGATATTCTGTAAAAATGTTGAATGAGTATCCGAGTAAACACAAAATATAATATTAAATCAATGCTATATATGGGATATTTTGAAATATACTTCCTAACTCTATATAGTACGTGTGTGTGAACTTAAAATAAACGCATATCGGCAATCTACTGTTGTCTTTGCTCTCCAAATAGAGAGAGAGACCTCCTAAGTGATCCCTGCGGGTGTCCTCTACGCAAACAATAAGGAAGGAAAGACGCGACGCACTGGCAAGGGACGCACTCCTGTCTTGATCGCGTCGTAGACAAACTGCTTTGCGCGTTAACCATGGAGCGGACATGTTCGTGCTTTGTGTGCAAACGCCTTGTTCTACTCGGATACGACTATAAATACGCATTTATGGTAATCGTATTCATTAGCTACAAATGGGCTATTTATTACTCTCCGGCAAATCGTTTATATGATGTATAAATGTATAGCACAATTTCAAATGAATAGAAACTCAGTCAAAATATCGAAGTAAGCAAATATGTATCTGTGAATGAGTGGATCTTATGTTCGTCGGAATGTGGGGGTGGAATGTGGTTGGTGATATAATATACACAATTGTACCGAGATTGAGTACAAATAATACGTATAACAATGATAGATATTGCTATATCATGATAATATATACGCATTGGAATAATTATTCCTATCCGCTTTTGCAACGAAAATGGTAATCAACACAAATTAAAATGACCATGAAAGAGGCGTATGACATATTACATCATATGTAAGAAAGTAGTATCTCATGAATTAACTTTTAAGTAGGACTCACTCTTCTTAAGAGTTGTTGTTTAGCTTAAAGTTCAGTGTCTAATGACCTTGACGAGCTCTACCCCCCCCCCCCGAAAAAAAGTTCAGTGATAAGAATGGTTTATTGCATACAATATTGTTTATTCATTAAGAGCGAAAAGTTCTTTGTTTTTTTATGTTATTCTCTGCTTTATTATTTTTTGTTGTTCTGTTTACGTTATTTCATATTCTGTTATGTTGCTGTGTTTAATGATAGTCACAACGGACAAAGGCCCCAAGCAGAGTTGAAAAGCTGTGTTACGTAAAACGCTTACAAAATATTTTTGTGGAGTCCAACAAAGTTAAGTATAAATATTTAATTATAATAATATTTTTGCTTTATAGTTTATGCTCTGATAACAATTAAATTCACGAATGTGTTCGCTAGAGATCAGTTTCGGTGAGTGAAGTGACTTATACCCAACAAGATTACCTACACTGATTGATCGGTAGATTGCGCTAAGTTAGCAGACACCCAAACTTCAAAATTTGAAGGGAAAAAAAGATGTGCAATTAGTGAAGGTGAAATAACAAACCCAGTTGTTAATATTTTCTATCTTTTGTATATCGCGTCAACATACTTTCGGGAGATAACAGCATCAGTTATTCGTATGCCTAAATGACTTAGCGTACGAAAAATATAAGTATTGCTCTGGATTTTTAGAATTACAAGACTACGTTCGACGCTGAGCTACGAAAGTGGGACAATATACGACAGATTTAACCCTGCAGTGGTCGCAATGTAATCACATTCTTTTCTGAATGTTTTCATGGCAACAGAGCATGCTTTCCAACTTATACATGTATTGCATCACCTCATTGTCTCGCCTCTGTCCCGCGTAGTTTTCTAAAAATTCTGCCATAATGAGTGTTGAATGGCACGCGTCATCAAGTAATAAATAAATAAAAAATAAAATAAATAAATACATAAATAAATAAATAAACAAACAAAATTTATTGTCAAAAGGCAGTTGCAAACTGCGTATGACCACGTGGGGGATAATAAACCAAGTTACTCTCCGGAAACAAGCAAGGGATTATTCCATCAATTCCGATCAAGGACCAACGGACAGTGTGGGAATTAATATTTATAATTTTTTAAAATTAAATACGTACTTTTGTCAATTTGTTATTCCAAAATGAATCATAGATATAATGTGCAGTCAAAATTCGAGATTAATAATAACAAAAGTGTTAAATGACATTCCCGTCTCTGGAAAATCCGCAACTACCCGGAGGAAAATCGTAGAAAAACCCGGACCAGGATGGGGATACAGAGGAAAAGTATACAACCATCCCAAGGTATCATACATTTAGAAATAAACTATTATAAATAAAAAAGATCAAAAACAACATGTATGAAAAAAGGAATTTAATCAGTGTCTAGAGTACTATAACAATGGCGTGACAAAGTATAAGAGAAATTGACATCACCGAAATCATATGGAATACAATGATGGAATTTATTGGTAAATTGAATCTCTCTTTAACTTCTTTTATTAAAATCAGTAAATTCTTTTACATTATAGAAGAAATAGAGCGTTTAAATATTTTAACTGCAGATTTGAAGAGATTCAAATTATTTATATCTTTTATATTTTTTGGAAGGAATTTATTTCCACTCGATTCATTATCTTAGTACTTTAATAATGTTGCAAAGTGTATTTAACAAGTATACAAATTGAATTTAGGTGGTCATACATAAAAAATATTATGAAATATTCATTAAGAATAAACGACAGACGTCCTCCACGCGACCTTTGAGGCTCAATTGGGAAGCGACCAATACCATTAGTACTTTTGATTGTTGTAAATTATTTAACGAAAAGTGTATGTATGGAAAACCAATTGGAGGTATTTTTAAGGGTCATATTAATTCAACAATGTTAATATAATGATTTTTTCTCACTTAAATTTCTGCTCTTAAGGTGGATGAGTGTCATCTGCGAGACCTATCATGGTGGATTCGTGGGCGCGAACACCGCAGAGTTGAAAACAACTTACCATGAAATTGGCACTCAAATTCCGCTTTTGTGGGTAAGTAGAAGACTCATGTCCTGAGTTATGTGTGACAGTCGTATAATTATGATACAACGGCCTGATGAAATGGCGATGAGCCAGGAATCGAATCAGTGATCTCCTACTCTGCCGCAAGGGTGTTGTCCCTTACACCAACCATTCACAACACTTCTTTATTCACCCGGAAGCCAAACCTATAATCTTCGCGTAACAACTTTTTTTTCAATCCATCTTAATTAATATGATGGATTCCTGCTTGATACACAAACCCATGAGTTGACTCATAAATGAAAGTAATGATTACATTTATTTTGCATCATTGGGGAAAGAGTACACATGCTCCATAGTACTGTCAAGGAATCACAACGGAGTATTACAATAATGATAATAGACTAATTCAAAATATTAACACGTGTAAGAAGTTAAATAAGAAGGAGAATTAGGAGTGACTAACATAGTTAATGAAGATATTAGAGATTTGTGGTGCTAAATTACAGTAATGGACGAACAACATTAATTTTTGTATCAACATGACTTGGCATATACATAGAAAGTAAGATGGTCCAAATAAATCCAGTTACTCTGTTTCTTATTTCAAGATGAAATTGACGTCATCCGTATTCTTAGAGCACTATTATCTGATATTTCCGGTTTCCGACCACATCACAGAGAGAGCGCCTCATATATCCGTAAATTGTGAGCACGATATTCTTGCGACATTTCCACGATATGTGAAGGCCATATACGTACGATAATCGTAGTATGTTCTACTTAGCCCGTGGTTTTAAGTAAAGCACTTATTTTCTCTTGAAATTGAGGTGAAGTGATGGAAAGATGATGTCGTTACACGTGATCTATTACCAACGAATTTTATGACTAATATTGACAAGTCGAGTCGTCATATTGTTGAAAAAAATTTTACCCATCAAGGGAATTCCGGTTACAAGATTTTTTCTCCTTTGTCCCGTTATTTTAAAACACATTTTTACTATTCATATTATTGTCCTGTATTTCGGTAATGCGATTTATAATGTAATGTTCTAAGTGATGACAAAGTTAACCTTTCGGTTATAGCCTGAGTTCCTTTGCGTAGAGAGCGTTTCCGCTTGCAGCGATGGCAACGCATTTCTGTCGTATTCTATACGATCCACTGAAGTTTGGCTGCACCACTCTGCACGAAGTACGTGCTTAGCAGAGAGTAAACACGCTCAGTTCCTGTCTTACGTAAGTTGCTCTTATTTCGTCATGTTTACTCCAAGAGAGGCTTAGTGAACTGCAACTCCAGGTTCTCCTCTTATTCCGTCTTCTCCTCCATCCTTCACATTTAATGCTCTTTGTGCCTGGTCACTTTGAAAAAGCGAGGTTCATTTCGAGGAGCAAAGTGGCATTTATGAATTAGTAAGTGAACATGTTTCAATAATATTGGAAGAGTGCGCCAGAAACTCTTAGCATTAAATCCTCCCAGGGGACGGGAGTATGTATCAGAACTGCTTTACTCCAAAGGTATCAAAATAAAACCCTGAAATAAGGTTAAATTGATTGCTTGTGAACGGTGTAAAATTTATCCCAAAGGTAAAATATATTTCCTTCCTTCCTGCAAAACGCTTCTACCTGATACTGTAAAATGTTGTAGAAAGTGCGCCATGCAGGAATTTTGAAGAGAACTAGAAGACATTTATTAGGATCGATATCTATCTTACTTCACCCATTCAGTATTAAACAATTATGTTGTAAATATGGTAGGAGGATGTCGTTTAGAAACAATGAATGGGGAAACAAAAGACATCTCCAATTATAGGACACAAATTGAACCTACAATACAACATGATACATATTACATAAAATATAGACAACAAGAACAATATATTTTAATAATACATTTTGTGGTATGACGTGTATGTTCATATTACAACTTTTTGAGGAAATGATAGTAGTAGCAGAAATGTAATGTTTCGAAAATGCGGTTAATAAATCGGTTTTGTATTTTAGAACTTGGGTTTCCTAAGAAATATAAATCGGGTCAAGTACTGAAGTTGTGAAAAGTTGTGACTATGTTCATAATGTAATCTGGCATTTATTGTATATTAAATTTTTATTCCACGTTGTGTCGCTTACAAACCGAGGCACATTAACGACTATTCTTACCTGTTTTTTATATGTTAAAGGAAAACATTGGTATGTTTACTCTATGCTATCTAATAGTCTTCATTGTCAAAGTTAATAATCCGAAAGAACAAAAGAAAAGCACTCCCGAGCAATATTACGAAGAGACGTAGCTTGGAAAATAAGAACAGGAAAAAACTTCAATTATCTTTATCAGTTCAGTAACGAGAAAATTGTCACGTATGCTATAGACAGTATTGACAATGCAAAGAACCAAATTATGAAGAGAATAATTGTCATTCTTTCGAATCTCACTCCCTTCGATTTGTGTATTCACCACAATATTGATTTAAGTATTTGCAGTTCAGGTACTAATTAATTAGTAACAATATTGGTCAAATGTTTCTTAAACTTTCCATCACTAAAATATTTCTTTATTGTTATTTTTTATTTTTTATTGAGAGGGATAATTTGTTATCAATATTTCCGTTATTTATGGTTTAGGTAGAATTTAAGTAGTTCTTAACACAAAAAGAGATGAGTTGAAATAAAAAATAACAATATAGAAATATTTTAGTGATGGAAAGTTTTAGTTCTTTTTATATAACACTGAAGTAATAATGAATTTAAAATAATCCTCATATACATTTACGGAAAATATAATAATTCATTCGTATCATCACGCAATGTTGAAATAAAACTTTCATGTTAACATGACTCGTCCGTGTTAACATGATATTTGAATTCATGTTTGCGCCCTTCGTTATCATAATGCTCTGAAAAGTTTTTATTTCTATTATAATTTCTATATTTTATTCCTTAAAGATTTAAACAGAAGAGACATCTGGCCCCTGGGACACGCAACCCACACTGCAAGGCATCTCGTATGAAGTTGAGATCCTCCAGCTCTCGCTCCCCCATTTCTTTTCTCAACACACTTTGTGCATCCACGCACGCTTTATTTCATGCTGCGTCAGCAGCTAGAATTCCACTAGAAGTAATATCGCACCGTCCCCTGGCACCTCACAGGGAGAAAGGAAATGAAAAGGAGAAGGAATAATGTGGGGAGTAGGAACATGTGGCATGTGGATTCTTTTGAAAAAAGAAGGAATTGGAATGTATATTAAGTGAACTAAGGAGACGTGTAGTCAAAGATGGATGATGAAAAAGAGTAATATGAATTTCCGATGTTCATTATATAAATTATTATAGAAACATGTTGAACTTCATGTCCATCAAATATTTTAAATGTTCTCTGATTTAAAAAAAATGGAACTTCGAATCGTTCACTTAACAAAAAACTGATTTTCATGGATTTTTAAACACCGGAATTTGTAGATGAAACAAATATATGCCTTGAAATGACGTATTCATTTATGAATGACTATTATTCGTGTGAACGTATTAATTTTCCGTGGAATTATCTAAGAGTCACAGATGGTTTACATAACGACTAATTTACGACATACTTCGTGTTATGCTCATGTCGAATATAATATTTCACATTTCATTATTAAATATTGAGACCGTGGATTGAATTAATTGATAATTCAATATCACGTTCTCAAAATTTAATATAAAATCATGGGCTAACATGGGAGCTAGCAGAAAAGGACCTGGGTGGTCTGAACCGTAGTGTTGGTGCGACATCACAGGCTCTGTAGAAAGTTTTGAGTACAAAAAAGTTATAAAATCAATTATTTGAAAAAAATCAAAGGAGCAGCGACGAGGACACATGTTCAGAGGCAGACAAGTTGGAACTTGAAAAAGGGATCTTTAGAAAAACGAGCATCGAAATTCAGTACAAAAGATAGCACCGAAAAAGAGCGGATGTAAGGGAATATTATTTCCCAAAGCAACGTGGATGTACTTGTGCGACAAACGACCAGAAGGCTCACGGCACATGTCTCTTGGGACATGACTCGCCAAGGGAAGAAGGGATATTGAAATGTGAAATTTTGGGGCAACGGGTTCAGCAAAAACACACGAGGGCAAAATTCAAAGGGAAGTAATAAAAAATTCGGGTTCAAAAGGACGGCCGACGGTCGGTACAAGTTGTAGCAAAAATGGGTGATGTCAGACGGACAGGGTACCGCGCCGCCTAGCCATAAAACCATAAAAGATGGGATCTAAGAAGCATGCCGTACAAAGAAGCTGCGCAGAGCATGAATAACAGAATGGCCGATAGACCTTCGTCTAGCTGTAGAAGTCATGGAAGTAGAGAGAGTGGGAACAACCAATAGAAAACTACGGTGCGAAGAGCTAAATCGTGTGATTGGTAACATGAAAAAGCAACTAACATCTTTTCGGAAACTTCCAATTAAAATTAAGAGGGGGGAAAGAACCATAGGGCTTGTAATAGAAGGAAGGAATGATAGGAAAGGGAACGTCACGTGACGCGAATTGTCTATTAAAAAATAGGGCACAGAGGCCAGACGGGGAAAAATTTGCGAGAGTTTATTTGTTGGGCCAGACGGGGAAAAATTTGCGAGAGTATTATTTTTTTTTCTGTGATGAGACACTGAAAAATTTCGAGAAAGTTCTTTTTGATAAACTGACTGAAAATTTTTGGTGGAAAGACGCGTTAGTGATCGCACGCCGAAATTTGTGATGAACGCAAGTTCGTAGTGAGAGCAGTGCGGTGATAGTAAGATGAACGAATCAGTTTTAG
The DNA here is from genome assembly GCA_002313205.1 of Laupala kohalensis. Classification (NCBI taxonomy): domain Eukaryota; kingdom Metazoa; phylum Arthropoda; class Insecta; order Orthoptera; family Trigonidiidae; genus Laupala; species Laupala kohalensis. The sequence goes on along the minus strand of NNCF01126094.1, from coordinate 192,434 downwards.
ATTAAATCAAACATTTTGAATTATTGAATTTTGGGATTTGTTCATTGGATGTGGTAGCGCAAGTGAGGCTTTCCGAAAATAATCAGGAAACCATCACTACTGATATTCAGTTAATGGCATGGGGAAAATCGCTTAGACAGAAGAGATAGAGAACGAACATTAACGAGGCACGAGGAAAGGGAGTCCATAAAAGGGACACTAAAGTGGCCATGTCTTCATCCAGTCCGACATCACGAGTCATCTTGTGTATTGTGTAATAGTGTAGAGGGAATTTGTTAATGTTATTTTGGCCTTGTAAACCATAAATTGTTAAATAAATGTCAGTAGGCCGAGTGCAAGAGTTAAAGTGTTTAATTGTAAGGAGAGTGTAATGAACAGAGGAGCCCACAATCAAGAAGATCTTGGTGAGTACTATGTAAAAAGACTTTCAATAAGACATTCCAAGAGCGCAGTAGGCGAAGTAATG
>NNCF01126094.1:110955-190830 GCA_002313205.1 Laupala kohalensis | reverse complement strand
ATATATATATATATATATATATATATATATATATATATATATATATATATATATATAAAATCCACATTAAATGAAAATCAAATAATTGTTGCAATAATGTGCGGAGATTCAAGCGTGGACATCGAGAATATGAAAAATGCTTCCATAACATCTTCTGATTAAGAGTATCCTCACAGACGATAGAAAATGATTTACTTTCCAGCACTTTAAAGAAGCATTTTAAATCCAATGTTATGTATGATTGTGAATATAAATAAATTTAATATCAAAAAAGAAGTAGAAACTGCCTATGACCACGAGGAGGACAATAAACTAATTTACTTGGTTTGGTTATTGGTTGTTTCAAGATTGGTTATTTCAAGAGAACACAAAATAATAATAAACTTTTGTAACAAGAAAAGTAGTAGCGTGTTATTACTTTTTCATATACGTAGTATATGGAAAATTTTGTTATCGTGAAAAAATTCGAAAACGAGATTTCGACGGAAACATCCGTTTGGGATCCCTGGAGCCGTTTTTGAGAAAGATTAAAAAGAGTACTTTGATCTTCATGTACAGTACCCTCTGTTTTAAAGTTTAAAAAAAATAGAGCACGTGCATCGACAACAAGTAAATCCTACCGTAAATACGAAATGAGAATTAAATGTATTCATCTATTTACTCAGAATCGCTGTACACGGACGGTTAGACGGACGATGTTATGCGCGAAACCACTTTTTCAGAATCAGGGATAACCAACATTTCTATCGAAATCTCGCTTTTGAAGTTTTTCACGATTACAAAACTTTCTATAAACTATGCATATGAGAAAGTAAAAACGCATTGAATAAAGTAGGTCACAAACTACAACACAGAAACGAGGTGGAAACAAAGATATTACAGTTAAAGAGCATAAAACTATAAAGGTAAACTATAAGATAGCAATAAAAGATGCTAAATGTGAAAGCTGGCGAGAATTTGTTGAGAAATGTTTCACGAAATCGGTATGGGGTCTACCTTATATAATTAGCATCAATAGAATAAACAGGAAAGAAATATAAACAACTGAAAGAAGGAGGACATACAAAGGCGTTGGAAGGAAAAGCAGACATGTTAATAAACCCACTGTTCAAACAGGATACAATTGGGAATATGAGGAAATATGAGGAAACAGAATGAGGCTATTGAAGAAATAACACAACATGTGATACATGCGACAGTAAAAAAATTTGTCTGCTACACTTCCACATTAATTTACTGTTTCAAGAAGCTTGAATAATATTTTGCAGTGTAAATGGACCAAGTAGACGAAGAATATACTTTTCGTAAAGTGAAATTACAGATATGATAATGATAAAATACATAGGAGGACAGCAAACGCACAGTAGATAGAAAATACATCAATTTCTGTCTACAACGAAATTACATTTACATAACACTTGTACGATATTTATAAGAATGGTGTGTCGCTATATGTTTTGAAATAATATTCTGAATGTTTAGTTTACTTTCAAATTTCGAATAAAAGACAGTAATAAGCGACTTCTAGCGAGCATGAGTAGAGTACTGGAAGACGACCAAAATGGAGAGAACCGTCCGAAATGACCCTTTCACAATATAATTTTTTCTCATTCTGTGCTGCAGACGGTTAAACGTTATGAGAAAGAATAATCAGTGGTTTTGCAACAATAGTTTAATTTCTTCCAGTGTGGTGTCCACCATTATACCGTCTTTCCCAGTCTTTCATTAATCTTTCTGCTTTCTACACATATCTACAGTAGAATTTGGAATACGTCTATTTTGCCATCTATTGTTCCGTTTGATAAATTGCATTTTCACCTCTTCTTTAACTATTTTCATACGTTGATATAATTTCTGTCAGTCTATTTTTGCGAAATTAATATTTGCGATTATTGCATTAATGTCTTGTTTTCCCTGAACACAAATGTTTATGCCCTTTTGACCACACGGTAGTCCTGTCTCTATCTTACACTTCTGTATTTCTAGTTCTTTCCATTTATTAATCAACGTTACATCTATCACTTATGTTCCTTTTCCTCCATAGAAAGGTTTTACACTAAATTTGCTTAGTACTAATAATCCCGTATTTATTAGAAATTTTTCAAAAACTTCACCCTTTTAATTTATGTATTAATCTCCTACAAGGCCTGTCCACGCTCTGACATCAAGACATTGTAGCTCTCTTGGCTGTAATTTTTGGAGTATGTGTTTATATATCTGTTTTGAGGTTTCTTATATATCGATAATATTTTATTATTATTACTATTATTACTATTTTTGTAATTGAATTTTACTTTCTCAGCAAACACTGATTGATAAAATGGCACGGACCTAAAACATTGGCATTTCCTCGGAATGTTTTATCATTTGAGTTAGGGAAGTTGCAAGATATTGATGGATGTAAGGTATTTGATCCAGAAATTGTGAAATTTATCTTTACCAGGCATCTTCCAATTGTGTAAACGCTGTAGCGTTTCTTTTATTTGTTTTTCGGAAATATCTGCGAAGTCCATTTCTTGTCGTCCTTCCATACTTTCTGTCTTTACTGATCCATCCAGCGAGGTGATTGTGATTACCCCAAATTTGCGACCTATAATGTTCAATACTTTCTTCATCTGGAAACTCTGATACTTGGTCTTCACCTGATAAAATATGTTGGTACAACACTTTTGCCTTTCTGTGGAAAAGTTTATTTTGTTCCCAACTTTTTTTTTGATTTAAGATGCCTTTTTAACCTTGCCGATTTTGCAGCTAGCTTGTTTAAGCGTGTCCAGTATTTCTGCGATTTTCTCATTTTTATTTTCATGACAAATATGCATTATATATTTTCTACAGATCTTCCTATGAATTCTGAAAGATTATTTGCTACATATTGTGTTAGTGTGCCTATTTTGATTAACTCAACCACAGCATTTTCCAATCTTCTTTGCCAAGCTGGTTTCTTTGTGATCTGCTGTTTTACATTGCCTGTAATCTGTTTCTCTCTGATTTTTATCCCGAGCCATTGTACCATGGAGTAAGCACTAATATACATTAAGGAATGTAATTCTTCGAGATTCAGCTGATCACTTAAGAATTCAGGAAGTATTTTGGTGTTCATTAGGTGTAGCACTGAAAAACTTCTTTGATGTGTAGAGACGTGGTAACACGGGCCGGGACATAGCGTCTAGACCATTAAACTTGCTCAAAGTTTCCATAAAAATTAAGCGTAAATTCTCATCCTCTCTTGTTATGGAGTCTTCATCTACTCTCACTGTGTCTGTAGCTCCTAGCTCGTTATCTGAACTTTCATAGTCATTGATTTGCTGTTCTTCTCTAACACTATTTTCATCTGGTTCTGTGACCTCAGAGTAAAACCCTCTCTGAAGTACTCTCCAACCTTTTCCTTTATTCTTCGTAAGACTGGAGTCGAGAGAACATTGTTTTGGACAATTACACGGCGTTGGTCTGCAATACGCTGTTTTGACTCAGTTAAATTTGGATATGATTTAATAAACTCTTGATGAAGATTGATTATGTAGTTAGTGAGGTCTCTAGTTTGGTAACTTTGTAACTTCATGACACATATATTCATCTTTTCGGTCTATTTCATGTTTTGCCTCTATCTTCCTGCTTTAATGGTCTCGGGGATTCCTGAGAAACACTTGCTGCAGGTGCAGGTAGAGATGTTGGTTGGCTGCTAAAAGTATCGGTAGACAATTTTTCGGGTAACCCGGACGCAGTTACCCGGACGGAGTCCGCCTGCTCAACTCCTGTCCACCAGTGGCTCGTGTCACCTCCACGTGTACCCCGGAATGACATTGTTGAATGACATTGTTAAATAATAATATGATTTTTATGATATAATAATTGATTTTTGAACCATAGTGATAAAGTAAGATTTAAATGGATTGAAAAAAAAAAATTGTCATCTCCAGAGGTGTCCTACCGCTCCCCAGTCAGCGAAAGATCGTAACATTTATTTTTAGTTCTCATCGTGTTCCCACGAGCAGCAAGGGAAAACAAGGTCCACTCCCATAGAGCCCCGCATATGGGAGTAAGTTTTCTTGAAAGCAAAAGTCGCCTAATCTTGCAGTTCACCATTAGAGACATCTTAATCTCAGCCATTCATCCGCTCAGCATGGTTGTTCCACTTTCGGCTTGGAGATTTTTATTCAAGGTTTACTCCACTAGATCCTCCGTGTTCTGCGTTAACAGGGTCACATTGAGTAGGATGTGACTCTTCACCACCCACGAATGGTTTTGATTGCAGCGTCATTAGAGTAAAGATCTTGCAGACTCCTCAGCTGATCCCTGGGGTTGGTGAGGGCAAGTGTCAAGTGTACTCCTAAGCAAAAGTGCTACCTCTCCCAACCCCTTGACCCCTTTATTATTATTTATTTATTTTTATCTCAGCTAATGCAGGTATCTTTTAAGAGAACCATTTGAAATTTTTATATTCGTAGTGTACGTATCCAGGAGGTCAAAACGACGGTCTGGATTTTCTTCTTGTTGCAACTACCCCTTGTCCATTCAAGGGGCCCAATGTGTCGAATAAGAAGAGTGCAAAGAGTGTAGTGTTATGACATATGTTTATGTGATAACTTTACGTCTAGGGAATTTTGTATGTATGGTGGGGAAGACATCTGTTGTTTCGACTGCCGCTTTTTGAATTTATTTGAAATTGATTAATTTATGTCTTATGTAGCTTATTTTTATAATTTATTGTTATGATTCTTTTTGCTTCGTTATTAGAAAACTTTAATTGAATAAAATACTTTTAATCATAGAAAGAATTAATCCAGAGGTATAATAATCGGTACAAAATACAGGGGAAAATAATGAAAATTACAGTATAATTCCTTCAATATGGATTATGGTTAAATCTTGTGGTTCCATCAAGTCCACTTCCTTTTTTTAAAGCTAACATCAGTTGACACGAGGGAGTGAAATTTTTAGTAGTTTTACCAAATACCTCTGAGGATGTTGCTAGCTGTTGTTTCTAACGTGAACTTTCTTCTTTCAGATTTACATTTCTGAGGTACGAGTGAGCGATAAATCAAAAGATATTCAGATTACTGGAATGTATTCGGTTCACACAGTGAAAATAACTCCAAACTTCGGAAAATATTTTGTTATTGTTAATATTTTGCTCATTTTAAACAGCAAGTATAAACTTTGCGTTATTAGAAATTTATATTTGAAAGAAGTACTTCGAGACATTCTTAAGATAACAAATCATATCTACTATTGGATTTTGAAACAATGTCTAAAGGTTTAGAATAAAATCTTATAGTTACGGCAATTATTTTGCACTATGAAAAATTCAATCAATCAATAAGGAAATTCAAATTAATTCATCTCATTAACTCCTTCGATATGATGAATTTTTAGTTGTGTGTATTAACAAAGTTTAATTCAATAAATAACATATAGTGGAAGGATAGACAGTATTGAAAGAAAATGATAGAATGTTATTTGATGCATTCTAACAATTTTTATTATGCTGATTTCTTAAGTTCCAGATATAAAATAGCCTTAAGTACAACATAGTTCTCCAGCGTAATACTTGAAAAACTGTTACTGACAATGTAACCTATCAGAGATTGGTTTTTTGGGCATGAAAATGTTAATTTGACATGGAGAGAAGTACTGATATATTTGAGTTTATGGGTAAGAGATACGGTTTTATAAATGTAAATTTATACACCCACGCATAGTTTGTCTAAATATTTTTGTAATGAAAGATGTAGGAAGCACATTTTCAGAAGAAAAAAATTCTTAAGGCAGAATAGAAACATGCTTTTTTATCACACGGATAACGTTTTCAGTTGATACAGAATGTACTTTGAAATGTTTGAATCCCTTTGATCATCACTGAAAGCTTTAAATAGTTAGGAACTAATTTTAATTTAAGTTATTTAAACGTCTCTAACCATAACAAATTTTGACAAATTCTAATTTCAGCGTATTCGGAAAATAAAAACATTCAAAGCCTTTCTGGTTTAGAATATAAGAAACAATGAAATAATTCTCCTTCCATTGATTTTGATTTTCCAGCGTGTATGTAAAAGTGGAAAATATATTAACAAGAAATACGTTTAGTTCAAAATTAATGAAAATATGTTCCCATCAAAAACAAAGAACATCCTGGAATTTACGATATTTTATACTATTTATACTCATAAAATTTAAAAAAATTTAACTAAGTTAAAGAAACAACATATTTCCTTTCTTCCTGATCCTCATTCCTCAGCTTTCAAGCAATTACTTCGGTTACAGATAAATGAGTGACGTGTCTTTGCGGGTGAAATAAGGGCCATCGTTTCAGTGACGAGGTTACTACTAGTTTCGACCTCTCGTTAGACCGCGTTCAATACGTTGGGTCGAGAGATCACAGTTTAAATTGCGGGCGATTTGTCGTGTGTAAGAGTCCATCTCTCTCTCCTCCAGAGGAGCCGAGCAGTATCGTTCCTTTGCACAGAATCACGCAGCTGGGTGCCAGATTTGGTGGACGCTCTTTTCACCTTTCACATGGGAGTTCAATCTTGTTCCCCACTGTAAAGTAAATAACTTTGATGTTATGCACTCGGGAATACGAAATATTTTAATATCTTTTCCTTTCTCATAGCCACTCTCTTGGAAATGAAGTAGAAATTATCTTGTTTGATTTATTTTGTGTGACCCCTGATGGAGATGTAAAATGAAAAATATATTTTAAAAACGTTTTGTGTATGACATTCATACAAGTGATTGGGTATACCGTTGACATTGGCTAAGTATCAAGTTAGAGCGTATCCCAAAAATTCTACAGCAAATTTTTGATCATTTTTATTGAGAGAACGCTCTTTTGTCAGAACTAGGCTTGTCATCAACAAAATCTTAAATCTAGGACAAAGAGATCGATATTCCCGGATTTTCGAACTAAAAACCGGACATATGTATGAGGAATGATTTGTTCCCTTTAAAATAATAAATAATTAAAATTTGTTATTACGTGCCATTAATTGATTAATAAATAAAAGGGCTCCTTCACGTTAAGATATATTCGTTTTGAAACAAAATTAATGACATACTTCTTTGCCTATACATAGATGCTTGGCGGTGGTGTATATCCTTCACTCTCCACGCTTTTGATCACATTCCGGGACTTCAAGAATAACCTTGGAACATTAACGTAAGAATATGACGCGAATCTTCTACTGGAATCTTAATCTCAAACACAATTACTTGCTTCTATAAACACAATCCTTAAAATGAAAAACACCAATGACGAGCGCGAGGTGTGAATAATCGGAATGGAGGTATGTGCGAATTTCGACCAATTGCGAGGGTGTCGCTTGACTTTATTTTTTTAAATCCGGACGGTATAGAAAACCACGCACGATCGCTCCCCAATTGGAAATAACACATATTACTAATATTAGCATGACTAAGGAGTGATTTACCGACTAGGAAAGATACATTGTCTTCTCGAAGGAGACACGAGTATAGAACAGACACGAGTATAAACAAAAGAGCAATCAGCGTGCTGAGGGAAGGGAACGACCCCTTAGTATTTTATATGATAGATTGTTTAACACGGTTTTAATTAGAAGGGTAGAATTTCACGTCCTTCAACCCTGATCGGACCCTGGGGAACTAATCTTTTAAACGGGAAGGTCGAATTTCTAGGAATTTGCATAGCTGCTTCAGTGAAGATCTGCGGCGAGGAGACACTTTGCCAACTTTGATGCCGATGGGTACATACAAGCTCGGAATTGACAGTTTTGCAGTTACAACCTCATTTCCCTCTATGGAACTTGGTTTCCGTGGTTAATGCATATTACACAGCACGATATCAATTTATGTTCTAATGTATTCTTTCTTTTAGAAATTTTGTGAAGAAATCTTCTCCATTTAATTCACCTCTTGCGGTTACCCGTTCTGCGTTTTCCACTTTATCTTCCATCATGTATATTATTTATATAGAAAGAGTTGCTCCCAGGCACTAAATAGAATGTAATTGTTCAAATTGTTGTCTTTGATGTTATAATTTTTTATTCTTTAGCTCATAATAAATCATTGCATATTCAAACTAGCAATGCCAAGAACACGAGATTTGTGTGCCATTTGTAGTTACTTTAAGTTCTCAATTACGGTAATTTTTCAAAATCAATAAGAAAAAATTAAGAATAAATAGCATATTTTAGTTGGAAAAACAATTTACCCAATAAATTATATTAGCTCGTAATAATATTACATTCTTTTGTTCATTTGTTCTTAATCTTCTAATCGACTCTCCTCGCTCGTTTGGGAATTTCCCCCATTTAGGACTTCGCCCCACCACCCTTACTACAGTCAGACGAGAAGCCTGGGTATTTTCCACGACTCGACAACAAGGTATTATAATGTGAAATATAGTTATTACAACTCTAACGTCTAGATGTAAGGACGAACACGGAATGCTACGTGCTGATGAGAAAATCTGGAAGTTGATAGATCTTTTACGTAATCCTACTTTATTAAAAATGTTTTAGAATATGACATGTGATATTTTACAACCACTTCGACTTGCATGCTAACATTTGTTAACCTGAAGAGGGGTCAAAACAGTACCTTGAAGCGTTGTCGAAAATGAAAGTATAAATGTGCTATTACTCATCATGTAATACCTTATAATAAATCTGTGATTTTGATAGTCTTTAATATAATCTTCGCATCTTAAATAATAAAAAAATGACAATGTATTATTCATAATCCTTGGGGAAATATCTTTAAATACTTATATATCGGGGTTGTTTTTCCTATTTTTAAAGTATCATAATGTGAAGGGTATAATTGAAATTGTGATTGCACCCACCTCTTAGCCAAGGGCTATATGGTTAGGTAATTTTTATTATACAGTTCGAGTGAATTAAAAATACTTAAAATGCACCACAGAAAGAGGTGCTTGCTTTATAATGATTAGTACTTCACGCCCCGTTTGAAGAGTCCGATTTTTCGCTACGACTTTTTAATCTGTTCACAAAATTTACGAATAAAGAAGCGTGAGGTTCGAAAAGCATCCACTTCTAAGTTGCGTGAAAGACTGTGAAAAGAAGTGAAGCGAGGGATTTTCCATTATGAAAGCATACATTTAAGGAATGTTCCCGTGGACCCCCCACGCAGTTGGATACCGAATACTGGAAATAGCAAACGTGCTGTGATGGTTTTTGAGGTGCGATGTAGCCGCACGACTTGCCGTATTTATTGCCTACTGTTGACGAAATGCTCTATAAATCTCATGTGTTGGCGCTCTCGTGTTGAACCGGGACCACCTTTCCAACCGCCTCAACAGAAGCGGATCTTGCATCACCCGTCCTGGCTAGGGCCGCGTCAAGCAATTCTCCCACTCCGCGATGTTAAATCTACTTCCCAAGATTTCCACATAATTGTTTTAAACAATATAAGAAATTTAAAACATAACACGGTATGTGATAACGGTAGAATTTCGTTACAATCTCTTATGACAAATAAACAGTATTCCATTTTATGAACGCTCGAAAAATTTGTTGCTGAGAAACTCTCGGAAATTAAATTACCTCCCAAACAAATTATTTTGTCTTTCCGATTTATTCTCTATGATTCCCGTTCTTCACGATTCTATTAAATTATGATGATGATAGTATTAATTGTATATATTGTGTGACGAACCTTCAATGAACTGTGTTAAAGGCTATACTATCGTATGCACTTAGTCCTATTTTTATTAGTGTGAAATATTCCAAAAGAAATTATTTTTGCTAGAATTTCGTAGAAACTGTTCCTACGTTGCTAAATATTTTCCGAAGTTGCATGATTCATATTTTTAGTACTTTGTGGTTGCTAATTTGTCAGCTAATTGACATAGCATTTCCTATTTACTGGTGCTGTTTGTACAAAATTTTAAAAAAATTAATAGAATTTCTGATTGAATATGTTTATCTGCATATTTATGAGTTTAGATAAATAGTAAATTATTAGTAAATATTCATATAAATCTTCAAGAGTACTTGGAAGAATTATGTGTTTTTGTTTATGCTACTTTATTTCCGAAAACTTTCATCAATTGTAGAGAAGAGAGAATTAATTAATATGAATTTGTGATTTTTCCAATACCTATCGAGAGAATACTTTAACTCACCCCCGTGTAATCAATATCCTTTGGGGGACATTTTAGAAAATGTCTTGGGTGTTACGATTTTCCTGAACAGTTACTCTAACTATGAAATAATTTGATCGGGGAAGTAACAGAGAAATTAAGATTTATCGAATATGAAGATTATTTGTTGTTACCATGTAAAAATAATTTAATGAAGTTTCCTATATTTGCCTTGGTTACAGATTTATTCATATCATATTATGTTTCCGACGGTATGACCGTCGCCATCAGTGAATTTTTCTATTTTCCTGACTGAAACTTCCGACCGGATTCAATGATGATGATGGTCATGCCATTGAAAACATGTTATGATATGAATGTGTGGCCATGACAAAACCACTAGATTTCATTAATTTAAGATTGATCGATTTGCGGCATAACCAAAAATTAAATCAATATTGGATTATTCTTAGTTCGAGTTATAATATTCTTTCTATTCATAAATTATCGTGCAGCAATAACACCTTTATTGCTGTCGTACAGAATTCGCTTGTTTACACGAAACAATTTAGTGATCACATCTACATCGCCTAAGTTGAAATGAATGCAGGCGTAGCTTGTCACCAACGATGATGGATGAGACAGGTGCTGTAAGTAACACTTATGGTGGCTAGCTAATATCAAGATAAGTACAAGTAATGGCACTTGCGAAAGCATGTCTCACAAATTGAGAAATGGGATTTCCTAGGAGAGAATATAGTTCTGACCATTCGATATATGGAAGGATTGTATATGTTAAATTCATTTCGTAGTTGATAGAATACTGTCTGTGAAATGCGCTAATTGTTTCAGTACACTGTATGTAGAAATTTTTTTCAAACATGTCGGACGCTTTATGTTCTTTTTATGAAGCCTTGCGTTTTTTCTTCGCATGTACAACCGACAACAGAAATCAGCTGATATTGTTTAAAGATGTTCATGACTGGAGCTGTTGTTCTCCAAGTGATATTAATCAAAGTGATATCACTTTTCTTTGTGTTAAAAAACCATCTGTAGAATTTATAGATAAGTAATGAGAATATATAATAAACAAAAGGATGCCTGGTAGTTCACCATCACTGATATAGACAGAAAATAATCTACCTTTTAATAATAACAATAATAATCCTCTTTAGTTTCAGAAGCAACTTGCGACCACACACACAACAGATTATTTAAAATTCACCTGAAAGATATTTTCAAATATATTCGTAACAACTTACTACCATTATCAAAACATGGGATATTTTAAGACTTTTTATGGTGGTTAGGAGAATAGGAAATATCCTTCCACAGGATATCATTTCAAGAATCATCTCAACATCCTTATATTTTCGATTTGTACCAAATTTCAAAGATAACATTGGAGTAAAACAAAAATCGGGATTGATTAAGGTAAAAATGAAATAAGTGTATTTATTGTAGTCTCAGTCTTATTACAGAAGATTAGTACAAAAATATTTTTTTAACTTCCAATTTAATAGTGTTGAATTATAATGAAATGTTTCGTTTCTTTTTATTTCAAATTTTCGGTTAAACTCACAAATGAATTATATCATGGTTTTTGTGTGAGAATGCGCTATTTTTGTGTGCACTTACGTATAAAGAAGGGTAAACTGAAACCTAACAATCAAAATTTCCATTCGAAGATAAGAAGGGTTAGTTAGCTGTTACATAAATTGGGCGAAGCAAAATTGGGGGTATAACAAGGACATACTGATGCCTAGGAGATACCCACGCATGGGTCCTGGCTGGGGAGAAGTCCCAGGCAGATGAGGGTAAATCTCAGGGAGTAAAACGAGTCCATAAAATAAAATGGAATTATATAGTTGAGAAACATAGAAATCTCTTAGATTGCGGAGAACCTCACCGCCAGGTAACAGATTAATCATGTTACGTCGAATGAAAATGGGAGACGGGACCGGGATTCGAACCCGGGACCTTGAGCTCTACGCGCTCATGCGCCTACCAACTGCGCCATCCCGTTCGCCTCTCGGGCCCGTCTACCATTCTCATTCAACTTGTGAAACCCAAAGACCTCTGAGGTGGTCTCGTAGAGACTAGATTCCTCATCTGAGGCGACTCCCTTAGGAAGTACTTGATTTGGGTATTATTTTCCATTTCTGGTTCACAAACATAGAAATCTCTTAGATTACGGTGAACCTCACCGCCAGGTAACAGATTAATCATGTTACGTCGAATGAAAATGGGAGACGGGACCGGGATTCGAACCCGGGACCTTAGCTCTACGCGCTCATGCGCCTACCAACTGCGCCATCCTTTCTACCATTCTCATTCAACTTGTGAAACCCAATGTGTTTTCTATAGGATTAAACCCAATGTGTTTTCTATGGTAGTGTTTTCTATAGGATTAAATCGTAAACGAAGTTCCAACATTTTATGTGTTATATTGGTAATGCTTGATTTTTAGAAATACATGTTACCCACACTGTGTGTTTAGATAGTACTCAACCCGACAATGATGGAGAAGGTTACGTCTGTAACGAAGCTTTTATAACTTTTGTTAGGGATTTTAAATTTAAATGGGAATGATGTTCCAAATAACATGATTTTAATTGTTTATCCGCATCTCAGGTATGTTATGGAAATATATGTTTTTAATATCTTATTATAATTAGTGACTTGAATTATAATGTAAACCTTATATGTATATGAAAATCTACCATTTCTGTTGTTATAGTAATAAGTCTAGCCCTGAAGAAGAGATAAAATTAAATATCGAATTGGCTGAATAAGCAATATAATAATGAAAGATGTCTTACTTATTTAAAATCTAATGAATGTGAAGTGATAAATAATTGGTAAAGGAAATTGATTGTCTAAAATTGTGACAGATAGGCTCAACAAGGTTTAATAGTGAATTTTAAAAATAAAATGAAGAACCGATTACCAATAATATGGTATACGTAATAGTATGAAGCTCGAATAAAAGTTTTGTTTTTGCGAATTATCTCTCCAACTATAATATATGTGCTTGTTGAATGATTTCGTTGACTTCGAAATTAATATTGATTGAAGAAGATTTCTAGATTTAAAACCGACAAATATAAGTAATAAGAGTAGTTTGCTGCGCCCTGCTAACATTAACTTATGGTTTTCATTGTCTCTAGTAGAGAGTCTGACAAGTGGAATCGGATTTATGGTTCTCCTGTGATAAAAATTACAAAGTATAATGAGAACATGGCCTTGTTTCTTGTGCACCGAGAACCGGAAAGTGTTTTAATCTTATTCAGCTATATGTCTTGTTTTACTTCATGTTGAAATAAAATCTTGCACAATGTTTTCCTAAATTGCCTCGAGGAATAAAGTGTATAAGATCTCAGGATATTATACTTGTTACTGTTGATACTGGAGTTTATAAGAGCCGTAGCTTAGAATTTTAAAAATAACATTAAGTAAATTAACACTCTGACGCATGGAGTAAGGCCATTATACATTCGAATGCAAAGATAATGAAAGAATAATGAGATTATTTACGACAGACAACACACGACTCATCGTTATTTTTGCGGTTTAACAAACAAAATTAAGTATAGTATTTAAAACGGACATTTTACTCTCTACATTTAACTTTTTCGTCGCGGGATTTATGGAGTAGTATGTACCGTTTCCGTTGTGTTAAAATTTCTTTAGTCAAAAGAAATGTATTATTTCAATCTCTTCTTTTATTTCATGATTCAATACTTAAACACAGAATCGTCGTAAAAACTTCACGTATCTCATTTAAAATTTTGTACTACGAATATCCATCTCATGGTTCTTGGTTTTAATGTACTCTTAATTTTATTTCGCTTACGCTAGGATTGTTCAGTAAAAACTTCCGTTTGGTTATAAAAAAGCCAATGCGTTCAGAGGTTTTTCATTGAATACTTCTTAAAGTTACAACTGTGTATATTTTCCTACATAACTACCTCCTACATTGAGGCACTAGTTAAAAATAAGAGATAACTGACTATTAAAACAGCGGAACAGTTGTAATTCATTACAAAACTATTTTAACTACTTGATTTGTTTCAAAATATCATAATCTGTCTTCAGTACTAGACTTCGTAGCTAAAACTAAAAAAAAAAAGAAAGAAATTTACAACCCAACACGAGGTACTCTACTGAGATGTACTACTACAGAGCTCGAAGCGAAAGAATAGAATGAGAGGAGTCTAAAGACAATGTGGACGTCGACAAGCCGAGACTGCGAGATTGCTCACTCTTCAACTCACTGAAGATACGTGGGTGTTTTCTCGTGCCAACAGAATCTTCGTGAGTTCACGGTCGCATGCTGTCATCTTTATTTATCGATACGTAGAATCGGAAGTAGCTGATATGCCAACTGTGACGGACAGAGGACTTGATCTACTATGGAGGTAAGTACACTGAAGTTAGCATTACATGGGTGTGTCTCTAAATGAGTGCCTTTTCGAAGTTTCCGTGTGGCTGCCATGGTTGCAATGGGTACGCCACCTCCCACAGGAAACATATGACGACACCACGCTTTCGCTCCATTGTTACATCTTGTTACTTTTCTTTCGCTGCAAGGACTGTAGTAGTCTTCATAAGGAACGTCGATATTTGGTAATAAACCCATGTCCAGAAATGCGCCATTTGGAAGATAAACGAGTTTCGATGCACAAAGTGTACCTGCGAACAATGTTCACATACACACGATCCAAAAAACCTGGAGTGTCCTCAATGACCTCCGGTGCAACCATTACTCGGAAGATCATCCTGTGACTCAACAGGGTTCTCGTAAACAGTGGCCTCGTACTCTTCATGTAGTCCCACAGTAAACAGTCCAGAGGTGTTAAATCGGGCGACGAATCGGTCCACCACGACCTATCTACCTGTCCCCGAATAATTCGTGAAGGTACTGACGGATGTCGCGTGGAAAGTGGGATCGCGTCATCAAGCTGGAACCACATCGTGCGACGGATATGCACCCTCTAGAGGTGGTATGGGTGATGTTGCTGTTAATTGGGATCTCGCCAGACGGTGCTCTGTGATTCATCCACAGCACCTGCGATGTTGCGGGTACTCGTAGACGGGTTCTGGTCGACCAGTTGGAGGACTTCTTCTTCCACATCAACAGTGCGGCGTGTGCAGACACGACCACAATCGGCTCTATTGGCCTTGAAGGTACCGGTTTACTGAAGCCGTTGTTCCAATCTTGCAAAAATGTCATGTGATGGACGGGCACGACCCGGAAATCGTTCGAGATATAGGTGCTGTGCTAATCGACCATTTCGTCCACTTTTACCGTAAATGAGAAATCGGAAAACGTGTTCTCCGCAATTTTCTAATGCACCGTCTTTCTCGATCGGTCAGTGGCAACTGATGTACATGCGCAACAATTCATTGGATTATTCTCTGATGACACGTGACATGACGTCACACAAGACATTACGTAACACGAGACACCGTCCTCAGTCAATGAATATTGCCTTCGATCGTTCAAAGTCGTTGATCTTCCAAACGGCGCATTTCCGAACATGGGTTTATTACCAAATATTGCTTTTCTGAGTCTTCACTAGAACACCTATAACATTGTAACAGGTATTCTGAACGACTTTCAGTATGATAACATGAACAAAAATTGTAATAATGGAGACGATGATGATTAACTTTTAATATGCCCAATTCAAAGATCAACGTCTTGTAACAACAAGGAGATATAGTCGTGGTACTATTAATTTACGACTACATCTCTTCATGTAGGATTTAATGTGGTTTTTAATTTACCGCATAAAATATTTTGATTTTGTGGCTGCTAACTGTATGCAAATAAAGAAGTTAAAAAGAATATATACAATATTCTTTGAACTAAATCTGTTACACAGATTTTGGTTCATAGGTCCACCTTACATGAAATTACAAGAATAATGGAGGGTATTTCGTGTATTAAACTGTGTAAAAAATATAATTTCAATGTAATGTGTCTGATAATTATTATTATAATTACACAATTATCTACAGTACTCCCCCAGTAACTATAATTATTAACAATATTTATGTTGTAGGGGAAAAAGGTTCTCGTAATAATAATTTTTGAATGCCCGTCATTAAATTGGGTAACAAAGTACCAATGATATACAAGCCGGTCGTGACTTCTGTACTGAATCATCCTTACGCTACAGCATTAAGAAGCATTTGTGTATTTATACTAACAAAAAGTACTAAAGAGATGACTAGGAAACAAAAATTGATTTTACACATGCATTCGCAAGTGTAGAAGATACTTTTAAGTTGAAAAACAATACACCTGAATTATTCATGAACTATACTCATTTTAACTCAAGAGGAATTCGAAGTGTGCTTGTCTCTTATATACATTGTCAAAGAAATTTGATTTTTGTCTTGTGACAAAAGACAAAACTCCTTTTTTTTCTTTGTCAAGTGGATTTTTGTCTTTTGTTTGTGTTCACAGTTTTGTAATAATAAACTTAATGTCTTCTCCAACTAAAATTATCAGGTGCAGCAGGGGTTACAATTGTAAATCAGTGACTTATTCATGGCGAAGACGTTCTGAATGTGAGGATAGGTTGGAGTTCGGGTTCCGGAGCCACATCAGTTTAGAAAAGGGCGAGAGTCGTTTGTTTCAAAGTATCAGGTCAAGCAAGAGAGGGTACTCGCAGAATTAAAATCCAACTCAACAGAGATTTTAGAATAACATCGGAGATTGCAGGAAATGAACTTTACCACGGGTCGTTTTTAGGTCAAAAAATTTAACTCTCATTTTTAAATGTACAATGCATCTTTACATTATTAATACGCTATTATTGTATTATTAACTATTGCACTTGGCTTTTTTCAGGCAGTCGCGCCTCTATTTCAGTATTTATGAGTATTTTACCTAGTTATGCATTTTAATGCTATACTGTGTATGTCAACGATTTGTAGTTCATTTTGTCGTCTCTTCTGAATATTTCCAACAGTCCATCCTTCGAGTAAGACAAGGCAATAAGACATGGAATCTGGAAATGTGTAAAATCTACTGATTAAATCGCCCAGTAATGTTTCTTGTTCGTTGGTGAAGTTACGAATTTTTGAAAATCTTCCTCTATTATGTCTAAGATTTCACCAACATTAATGGATTATATGTTCACTATAATCCATGGCGATTAGGGAAAGTATATTTGTCAAAAATCACAACGTCACGCAATGTAAGCCATCATGTAGTGCTATTTAAAATTTACATTTCATTTGTACTTACAGTTTTCATTCACGATAGTTACTTCTTCAGTTCTACAGTTAAGAATATCTTATTATATTTATGCGTTTAGAGTCACTCTTGTTCATCCAACATTATGTTCGGAGTCATTCAGAAAGGTCAAGGAGATTGCCACTTGTTATTTCTCGTTGCGGTCCAGCACGATTTACTGCGAGGAAGGGAATGCAGTATGTCTAGATGCTCGGCGGCTTCCACGTGTTACTTTAAAAAAGACATTCTTCGGCGCTCTGATTTTTCTCAACAATGCAGCGGCAAGTACGTTTTCGCGGCATTATCGGAATGAATTGAAACACTACAGATTCTTTTGGCAAGATTTATAACCGTTTTCTTCAAGAAGGACTTCTTTAATCGAATTTTTTTTCATATATTCCAATTAATTGATTTAAGAGTGTTCCAATTTAAGGTGTGAATACAAAAAATATATAGTTGAAAATAATAATCATAAAACATTTAAAATTTCCTCCAAAAAATAAAATAAAATACATTTTATGGTTAAAATTTCCCATAAAGCACATCATTTATAAAAAATGCATCCGCACATTAAATCTATAACCTCTGAATAACAAAATATTTACAGAACACTGTTCAATATTTCTATATCCTTTTGAAAATAATCGGTGACATAAAGACCACAGTCACTTACACAAATGCTTGTGGCGAGACTGCTTATAGGAGTACGTTCGAAAACGAGCATAATTATGAGACATTTGAATGTTTCGTTTTGTTTACTTTTCGATAAGAAAGCTGAATCTGAAAGAATATCATTCAATGCTACTGTAACGTCGGTGCTAAGACATTCCATCAATTTGTGAAATATTAATATTTCTTTGCATTTTCCAAGCCGGATGCTTTTAAGAATCTTACAATAAGTGGCCGGTCGGCGCTAAGACGGAAATGCGACGAGCTTGGGACCCACCCTAGCCTCTTCAGTTATTGAGATATTGTTTGAACGAACACATTTCACTTTTAAGGAAGGTACGTACAAGTTTATTCCGAGAATACCGGCCGACGACGTTGACCCACTGGAATTTAGGTGTACCTAAAGACAAGAAGAATTCTACGAAGTAATGAATGAAGTACGTGCCGAAAATAGAACAACAAAAAGGGTGTTTGCGAAGCGCCTAGGTGACGCTCATGGCGGTTCGTCCTCTACGGCGCAGCCTTTGCGTTCCTAGAAGCCAAAGGGGTGACACAAAAAGAGTGTTTGCACGGTGGTGCCGAAGGTGTGGTTATTTGCTGATCACGTGACGTCTGGTACAGTATATATTGGGAGGAGTGAAGCTCCTCAGAGATTCTTTACGCGGGAATGTAGAGATCCGTCAGCACTGAGATGTGACTGAGCTAAGACTAGGTCGCGACCAGATGTTCGTTAGGCTGCTGCGGTAGTCTTAATGAACTCATTACTTGTTGCGAGGGTCGTAACTAGTATCAGTTAGTTGTTGGGGAAAACAACTTATATTTTCGAAGGAACAGATAACCTGGGGGTTTTTACAATTTAGTTGCCTTCAACTATATTTAACCAAGTATAAACAATGCTCTCTGACAGCATTATTTGTGTAATAACAGATTATTAGATGTATTAATGATTTTGGGAGTTTGTCTCTGTTGTAAATTCAGATTTCTAGTTAATTTGTAATAAATCATTATTTATTGTTATTACATGTGTGTTTGGTTGCTCGGAAAACCGAGCTGGTGGCAGCGAAAAAACTACCATAGGGATTTTGGTATTTATGTGGATCCCGCTTCTACCAAAGAAAAAATAACATCGCATCAGGGCTTGACGTGTGATGTTACAGCTACCAACTTCTCAAGCGAAGAATTAAAAATATTATATCTATTACGAACATGTCATTAATTTATGACACGTAAACTTTGTAATAATAAGAAATATGTTTACATGAAATGTATTTCTTCTTATTTTCATAATCTATTAAAACTCACGTTAATAAATTGTTGGTTCTTTCACTAGCGTCCGAAACAACCTTTTTACCTTATAGTCGGTAATTTCGAAGTGATATGAAATTTTTGATTTCCAAAGTAAATTTACTTTAATTCATAATAACAGTAATTTGTACTCAACATATTACTGGTTTTATTAGCGGATAATGACAATGAATTAAGATCAGGTCGCTGTAGGATAGTGACGTACAAAAAATAACAATTCCTGTTGTTACTGTTGTTTTGACACATTTCTTAATGATTGAAATCTGTCTGTATTTAATTTTAAGATACGTTTACCTTCGCGGATCTTTCGAAATTTCAGTATGCAAATTCATTCGGGGAGGTGACTATTGAACTTGATGAGCTGACTCAAGGATGTCACGTGACTCATTAGTTTCTAAAGAGTACTCACATGGGTGTGAAATTTACCATAATAACTGTGACGCATAGGTAGTTCTGTTATAATTTTCAAGTTAAGTTAGGACTTTAATATCAATATTAAGAGAGTTAACGAATCAAGAGTTTATTAATTTTGGATTTTGTGATAGGAAAAAAGGAGTATCACGGCCATTTCTCGTGATACTCGTAAATTCTTAGAAAGTTTTTATAATGAAGTATTAATTATTCTGTGAATTCTATGAATTTTCAGAAATTGTTTTAAAATATTTTGGATATCAATAACATTTGTTGAAGCGGTTGAAATATACAAAACACAATTGCATGTTTCTTGGTTATCTCAAATAAGAGAACTATTGATGAAATAATTGCAGGAGAAAACTATCCACCATATTCATCATTAACGTCTTTAATTTTAGCCTAAATGTTACGAATACTTGTAACAGAAATAAGATACATTATGATATACTGGTTTAAAATTTCTATGTAAAAATGCAGCTCTGTGAGAATACGCAACTATGTGAGCAAAATGGGCATTTGGATTTGTCGTTCATCGCAGATGAATGCGTGAAGTGTGAGAGAACGCGTGTGAATAAAAGTGTGAGTACGTGAGTTTACTCATGCATGCTTGCATTAATGCATGCGTGAGTGAATGCGTTAGTCGGTACCTGTGAATGCATAAATGTGGAATGGCGGTGTTTGCAAGGGCGTATTCTACGAAGGGAGTGGGGGAGGAGGGCATCTGTCCCAACCCTGAATACTCCAAACAAACAACTGAAATTTACAAAAAAAAAAAAATGCTTCCGATCAACAAATGTGAAACTGGTGTACATTTTATCAATTCGTAGTACATTATTAAAAATAAAACTATGTGCAGCACGTATAAATACTCCGGTGTATCGCCTATAGTCCCCGCAGAAATATTAGGCTCCAGAAATTCTAGAAATTTTGTTAGGAGTTTATCTCACGATTCATCCACTTCATACACACATGAGAGGATACTTCACTTATACATACAAACCTTTTATCGATTTTGTCTCATATTAGATCAAGATCTTGCCGCCTTCAACTCAAAAAACCCGAGCATACAAGTATGTTTGAGAGTTAGTATTTGATATTTTAGCAATACATTATGAATGTCTGATGGGAACGATGAATTTTTTTGAGGTAATTAAATTATGAGAACAGACCAAGTCTTCCAGGGGTATGCAATGACTTCTCAGACGGTATATAAAGCGCTCATTTTGGTACGGCCTACATTTTAAGGTAATACAACTAATTCTTTAAAATAGATACAGAGAGGGTAGCGACCTAACATTAGAAACTTCAACCAGCCACAACACCTTTAGAGCTGTGAAATTAATGTCACTCCTACGAAATAATAATAATAATAATTTTTATGATAATAATGGCTCATTAACTTCTTACAAAAATCGCTCGATTCACATATATCATAACAAGAAATTAGTCAAAAATCCTGGAGATAATGTGAATTGACATTTCGATTTATGTTGTTTTTCCAAGCAGAATAGGGCGAGAGCAGACCATATGTCTAAACCACTTCACGAAAAACTAATAAATTTCAAAAACTAAAATCTTCTGTATTGACACCTTGTGATATGGATAGAAAGGTGAAGGAGTAAATCTACGACCCCACACATCTCTACGTGCAAATGTCTTTACGTGTTCATCTGTAACATAAAACTGAGACCTTTGCCTACAACCTTTGATGTTACTACTAGTCCTTTTGGCATTACAAGAGTAGGAAGCGTGTATAGGGGAAAGACTTTGTGATAGTGACCTGTAAATATTATTATTGTATTAAAATGAATTTGCCGTTATTTGTGGCACTGACAAACGAGACAGAATATACGAGTATTCAGTTGCAATCGATACATTCCACGGGATGTAATGAATAATGAATGATATTGCATATTCTTTAATATTTGAAAACGAATAAATAAGTTCTTGTAATTATTATATCATACAAGATCATTAATTAGTTTCGTTTGAAGCATTAGATATTATTTTCAGTTCATATTGTTTATTACTATACTGCATTAAAATAAAGAACATTTAGAATTAAATTCAGAATACATTTTATGTCTTGTCATACTTTTCAATTTTTATTTACGTTTTATGTTATCACTCCATGTCATAAAATACAAGTAAAGCTGGTAAATGTATTCATTTCTGCATATTCATCATAGAAATAACACATTGTATGTTCTATTAGACGGGTTCCTATAAACGAATGCCTTTCACTAGTCTTTTGGGGCGTCAATTTTAAAGATTTTAATCACTTTAATTTGCTCTCTTATTTCTAAAGGTTCATTTGTATGGCATTCCTCGTAATGTATTCTATTATAAACATGTTTATCGCTTGAAGGATATATCTTAGATTTGAACAGGTGAATGGAAGTTACCAGAGGAGAAGACTATTAATTTTGTTAGTTAAAGAGGTCATGTGAAAAAAAAAATCATTTCGCTTCACTCATTGTTTTCCGCAATGAACACATTTTTTAGGAAAATACATGGAATAATTGTATGCTTATTCATACACAAAAATGTTTACATTTCATTGAAAGCTGAATTTAATATTTTAAAAGTTTGAGTAATTGACATAATGACAATTGTTGAATTATGACATGTCAAAATAAATAACAAAAAAATCATATGACTCGAGTTAAAGATAAAACAATTGAACTGTGAAAATACACTGAGATTGATAGTTTTATGGTTTAACTCATTGTACTTCTCCTGCCCAAAGATAACTTAGCGTAAGGTTTCAAATAAAATGAAAGTACCTTCCGAGCAATATTTATGTACCACATAACTCAATTTTAGAAATACCGATGTAATTCACGTAGAATATTGAATCATATGATATTTTTGCAGAGATTGTTCGGACATTGTTCTGCTTGTTTATTACGTAATTCTTCATCAGTCCCAAAAATTGGAGAGTCGTTTGGTTGTATGTCATATGATTCATGCAATGATGCGAAACCATGACTCAACGTCATTATCTAAATATGAGCGACTGGAATCGATTCGAGAATCGATTCCAAAGTCGGGCGAATTAGATGATTCGTATATTGGGAGTTTTTGTTTTGCTCGGGCCACGACTCTCTCTCTATGTTGAATTCTTTCGCCATCCCGTGTTTTGGCAACCGTATTTCTCACTTTTCTGAAGTATCCAATTTCAAAATGTAATTTGGAGGATATGAGAAAAAGAAAAGAACGAGGGGTTATAATGAAAAGGGAGAAAAAGAAAGAAGAAGAATAGTCGAATTTCTAGTCACCGTAAGTTTCCTCAAAACTGTCATAATAGGATCACTTTTATATTTGGTAAAGATTTGATGTTATGTAGAAATTATTTTATTTCTCATAGAAACATTTTACACTCCCATAAAAATTGAGAAAATGCTGGGACCAACAGTCGTAATGAACATTTACTCACCGAATATAAATATAACTGTTATTGATTGATCCTTATTTTACGTGTAGGAAAAAGACATCTTTTGTGCATATAGTAGACTCGATTATCTACTTTCGTTGGATATGAGGGGATTCACCCTTAAAATCATTAGACTCTGACATGTAGATAGGTGTTTACGTAATTTATTATTCATGTCTTGGTAGAAACAAGCGCAGATATGTTTTCAGATGAATGTGCTTTATTGCTTTAATCAAGAAAGTGATTAATTCTGGGAAATTGCAAGCATATCTTAATTATATATTTAAAACAATATTTATTTTTTCCTAATCTTTCTTATTTAAAAATGAATTATTGAAGTATGATAGAAATTTAATGCAGAATCCAGCGACGACAAACAAGAAAACACCAACTGCAACGCAGAAGAAGCGTATCTGTAGCGTCTCAAAGCACTTAAGACCTTTCGCCCTAGTGAAGACAGAAATACCATGTTCCGCTACTGACAGTTAATAGGCAATGACCCAAAGACGAAGGGCGCTTCGCTTGCGACCAAGTGGTGAACTATGTAATCTTGTGCTTTGTCTCTGGCAACGGCACCGATGTCGGTCGGACGCGCGCATCATTCGAAGAAAACATTTTCTCAGGGTGAGGGAATAGAGCTGGGTAGAAGGAGAACGTGTGAACAATGGGCCATACCAGGGAAATGAGGGACATCTGCAGTACACCCCATTTCACTCATCGCTTCATCTCAATCCTAAAGTTAACTTTTTTGTGTATGCTCCTTTTTCTCCCGTCATAATCAAGTTCCAAAAATGAGGTATAGTATGCAGATTTTTTTTGACTTTAAATAAATCGTAATCTCACACTTAAACTATGTTCAATAAGATTTAAAATTTAATTTAATTTTCGTATAGTCGTCAGGTCATAACATCCCAGGAGTTATATCGCTTCAGAATAGAAGACAGCGCACATGTAAATAATGGCATCAAGCCTAATTATTACGAGTTTTTATTTAACTTACAACATTCTACTGTTTCAAAATTTGTAATTCTTTTTTGCCACTTCCAAGTTTCCAATTGAGCTGAAATAGAACAGATATACATGGATTGCATGACAATATATGATTATGGTATCATGGAGCTAATCTGATGATGGAGGAGGGAGATGGGCACTGGAGTTCTTAATCGCAAATGGTAGGTCAGTCAAGTTTGGGTTCATTAATTTTGCTTCATTGAGCACTACTTATGACTACGAATTCTAATGTGAAAAAATAAAATAAAATAAATGTAAAAATCTTTTTCAATCAAGCTTTTATTTAAAAAGTACAGTACTAAAAATAAAAAGTAATAATATGTGAAATATAAATTTTCAAAACGTATGACTTAAAGCGTATTATTATAAAGTTTCTGTAAAAGACCTCAAGCTTTTGAAACTTATTTTTTATTGTACTTTATCTTTCACTTTTTAGTACTGCACTTTTTAAATAAAAACTGGTTTTAAATAATTTTTTTTACTATTCAACACCGTTACAATATTTGGGGTGTTGTAGTTTGCAGGAAAAAATTGACTTGGTCCTTATCATCGAAATAAGAAGTAGCTTCTGAAATACAGCACATGAATATCCAAGACCACTGTTGCAAGAACTTGAGCGAGATAATACATTTTGGCCAAGCATTGTATTGAATATAGTTTACTATAGTCTGAAAATTTATAGGAAGGCGGCTGACTCCCACTCTCTTTCTGTCCCCACTTCTTCGTTTCTCAACGTGTTGATCCAGAGATGCTTCTTGATACATTGCTTTTGTACCACCTAACATCCCTTAGCAGCAGGAATGATTCACGTACTTATTGCAAATTATGTTTTTAGAGTGCAAGTGAGAGACAAAAATTAGTTTAACTTTGAATTCTGTACAAGTTTTCAAGAACAATGACACTTAACTATTTTCAAGCAATTGCTGTTATTTTATTTCGTACTGAGGCAACGGAGATACACTTCTGTTGTCAACATCAATATAGAATGCTTGAAAATATTTGTTATTTGGTATCTTTTTCCCCAGAATTTTGCACAGAAACCAAAATTAAACTCATCAATTACCATATATTTATGGTAACGTATATTAAATGTATGTAACGAAACTTAAATGTAAGTATGGTACATGAATAACTTAAACGCTTGTTTGTACCAGAAACTTTGGAGAAGATGAATCTCGAATTTGTGTAGTTACAGTTACATCATTTACTTACTACTCCTCAGAACAAAGTTTTGTCACTATTTGTTTCTTTTCTTTAAGGAAAGTAATTTGCATCGACGAGAATCAGAATCTTTCGACTGTCAATTGACTCCTAATTCACTTTGATAATTTTTATGTCGTCCGAATATACCATTTGAAACTGAACTCTGGATTTTTAAAAATAAAGAAATAGAATTATTGTGGGAAAAATATTCTATAACATTTCCTGGGAAACCATAGGCTTAATATATTATATATCTTCTATTACATAACGCCTCTGAATGACTGCACTTATTTAGTTTCTCTCCTTATCACCCATTTTGAATCTTAATCGCTATTCCAAGCGCTGTCAATCGTTCATAGGTTGAACAACATTTTTTTGTAGGTCCATGTTGACGTTTTCCTGAGACATGGGGAAATTGAAAGCTGTATGTGATTAAGGTTGCCATCTGCTTGGGTTTCCCCGGATTTGTCGTAGTTTGAAAGGCGTTCGGGAGGGGTTCTACAACGTCCGGGTTCTTTAAATTTGACGAGCCACGAAGAATAATTGTTGTGATCGTTTGAAATTCGCACATGACATTGCGAATGCGATGCGTATTACGATATTTCATAAACTAGAATTATCCCATTTCAAGTTACGTTTTGCAACTAGATTTATTTTATGATCTGCGGTGTTAACACTTCAATTCTTAGTTTTTTATGTGAAATATAAAATAAGATTTTTTTGGTCCTTGAATTGTACTTGTAAATTGTTTTTCAGAACAGAGATTCTGGTCAATTTTATTTCTTTAACTGCGAGTGTTTCTTACTATGAAAGCACCTCTTCTTTTATTATTTAATTAATGACATGTAATAAGACGTTAAAATTATTTTATTATTCTGAGCATTTTAGATCATAATATCCACGTTATAGTTTCAAAATCCGGTGTTTTCGGTCTCCTTAATCTACAATTGAGATTTTGCTGCTGGCAACCTTATAGGCAATCAATGTGTATTCTAGGCAGTATCATCATATGTCTCTTAAACAAGACTCAACTTCAGCCAGTTGTCAAAACGACATAGTTATATTCTTAATAGGCACTTCCAAAAACGAGTTCTCTAAACGTAACGTCAACTCAGTATAAAATGTTAGCGTAATTCGCATTTGCTGTAAGTCAATATTGATTTTCTGTCGTGTTTCATTTGACAGAAAGAATTTGAAGTTAGCGAGCAAAATAAGACACCAAATTGACGGCACTTAATTACACGATGCCATTAGTAATTCTCTCTCTAAAATAAACTTGTAGCTTGAACGATCGTTTGTCTTCCTGTTTACTTCTTCGTGGCCCAAAGAGTGTCATGTATCTTGTCCGTGAAATTACAATTTGTCTTTGTTCTTTCCAATGACGTAAATGTATCTTCATGTTGCCCTTTTGCTTCGGACTCTAATTACATTGGGCGTTGTACAATTATATTAATCTTAGTACTCTTCAAGTTTCACTAACTTGTATTAAAATTGTTTCCGAATATCCATTTGTCTCCTATTTTCATTTTTTTTCATATCCATTTGGTGGTGGATTTATTTTCATTTTTTTCGAAAAACATTTTTTAAACATTGATTTCATTTCCTTCAAATTTCAATAATATTTTTTTCATTCATATATGTACGCAATTTTACGTGCTTTAACAATATTTATGTACATTACCATTCAATTTCGTATGAATTATTCAGAATACAATTAAAAATAATGTGATATTACAGATGAGGCAGGTTGCCAACACTGGGTTATAATTTTATTTCCCTCGTTCAGATGTTTTATTTTCTGACATTCGATGCAAATTAATCTTGTATATAAACATTCAGCCTGCGTATGTTTGTCTTCGCAGAACTCGGAAAGTAGTCGGTCGATTGATTTGAAATTTTGACACAACGTTGCATCCAAACACGAAAGTGTTTTTATTTGCTTATTATATAGATATCACTCCTGTGAATAGTAAAAAATGATATATCCTAGAGGTGTATTAGGGTTTATAACTTTTTTAAACTAACAATGCTGCCGTTAGGTTGAGATCACATTGTGGCACGGTATCCACGGTGTCGTAGTACCACATTATTTAATCATCTGTAATGCCTCGCTCACGTTCGAACATAGGCCGCAGTTCTCGACAAGTGATCAAACCGCACTGATGAAGTACGTTCAGACGAAAATGAACGTGTTAGAGTAAGACCTTATCACATTCGAGCAGAAGAATTGGCAGATCAGCGGGAAGAAAGACTTGAAACCTTACGACACAACGTTGCATTTGAATATGAGTGTGTTTTTAAATATGATTTTTTGTAGTAAAATGAAAATCCGCTCCTAACGGGGTGAAATGGGGGTTGGAATATTTTATATATGTATCCCACCATAACTCTAGAGTTTCTGGAGCAATTTTAGCCAAACTTGATACACAGATGACTGATTATATGAAAACACGCTCTGTGGGGGGTTATCGTAGTTTTCGGGGTCGCTGAAATTAGTAGTGACATTCTCGGAGACGTCAAATTTCACAATCAGCCCGTATAAATACCCCTAGGAAAGGGTACGGTCTGAAGAAATATCGAACACAAAATACCAGTTAGGAGTACATAATTTTCGGCGTCGCAGAGGTGATAGAGAAATCCGGTTATCGTGCAAGTCTGAACACAGCCCTCAAGAAACAAACACACCACTAGCGTCCCTTGTGTGGGGGTGGAAATGGGTTTAAGGATAAAAAGATTTGAAAACTAATTTTGAAATGTAAAATTATGAAAATTGCATTGGATTCATAGTGTTAGGGTTGATTAGATTTTTAAACTACCAATGCTGTTAGGTTTAAGATGAGATCACATAATGGCACGGTAACTTTTTTTTTGCGGGGCTTTACGACTCATCGACATCGAGGTCATTAGAACCCTAAAATTCTGTACAGGTAGGGAAAATGCAGTTTCGCTCTAAGGAGAGCCAACATGACTCTCCCCGCGTGTGGGACTCACCGAATGACTCAGCCATACCCACTAAAAACCCTCCTGGTTCACAATATATCAAAACATATCTCAAAACATTGAGGACAAAAAAATGAGGGGGGGACAAAAAATGAGGAAAATGAAAGATACCCTAGCCCAAATAATGTCGTGATCGAAAAGAACAAGAGGTGACCTAGGAAGGTCAGGAAAGAGAAAGGAAGGAGCTTTGCACAAGTAAGTGGAAGTAATGCCAGACTCAGCTCGGGGCCCCGTGTTTGCCAAACATGTACTTACTAGATGTAAGTCCCCTGGGGGTGGTACGGTATCCTTAGAGCTGGGGTGGGAAGGGCGAGACGCAAAAATAACGTAAAAAGAGATATTAGGGTGGAGTCCATAATTTTTTATGTATTATGAGATGAATAGTTGTATTTGCAATGACATTATGTTCCTGCACAATGTACATTATGCACGACACCTCTGAAGGTGAAGATTGGGAAGAGCGTGACACGAAAAAGTATCGAAAACATCAGGTAAGAAAGAATTTTACGAAAATTCGCCCCATAAGCATGTGAAATGGGAAATTGGTGTTTTCTAAAACCTTTTTCTCAATAATCAGTGAAAGTGAGGGATTGATACACACCAATACTATCAAACCTCCACCATTTACGGATAACATTTTCACTGGATATCAATGTGAGAAAGAATAAAGTTACAGACATTGCAAAAATCACGCGAGCAAAGTCGCAGGTACTCAGCTTGTAAAAAATAATACGTTTCCTCTATTCCACCGATTCCCATCACCTGATGCATGGGTCCCGTTGACATGTCAATTGAAGAACCAGTCATATGCGTGAGGGGGATGGTATGGCTTATCAGAGGAGACATACACATTCACTTTCATTGGCAAACAATTTTATTGTCTGTCCTTGCAAAAATTATAAATATTTAAAGCGAATCAAGAGATGTAGAAAACAAAGTCACTTCACTCTCCATGACAAAAGATATATGAAACGAATATTTTCAAATATATCTTAACCCTTCAGACGGTTCATTCACCTCTCAAACGGATTAAGAGTTTAGTTGATAGAGACCTGTGAATTATATTGTCTCTCCCGCTCTTCTGAGCTTCAGTCGGCTTGTGACGCCCAGATGTGTTTGTTGGAGCAGCCAAATAATCCCAATACTCAGATGAGTTTCGTATTTTGGAAATCTACCCCGTCTGTCAGACGGTGATCCCACTACTGTATGTCATAATTTTACGACTAATCCACAGTTCTTACATGGTTGAGAATGATCGCGGTTTTCTACAGATGACGAGACAAGAACTGCGTAATGTAGTTATATATGTTGCGATTATTGTATATTTTTATTTTTTAAATATGATTATTGAAGAAAGACCAAAACGAACAAACAAAAAATATTAAAAAAACAGAAAACGTTTACTTGATTAAGAGGGTGTAATTCTTACTGTTCGCCAGTGAAACGAATGTTCCTCATAACGCATAAGAAAAGACGATCTGGCTAAACGTATAACATGCGTAGTCGTCCGAGCAGTGAAAAACATTTTCTTCAACGTACCATATTTCTGTGACAGAGTCCTGAAATGGAGTCTATGAAAGGGATACAATTTTAGTGACTTGATTCCAACACATGCATGCGTGTAAAACTTCTCTTTTCACAGAAAAAAAAATTCCCGTTGATGGAAAAATTTCATTAAATAATTTCATATTTCCGGAGATGTTTCAGCTCTGTGGTTATGAGCTCGTCCCTCCCATCTAATCCCACCTCTCATTCTGAAAGAGCTCTCAACAGATATTCATACGTCCCGAGCAATTTAATTAGAGTCACATCCCTCCCTTTCTGTCCATTAGCCAAGGATATTCCTTTCATTAACGTTTCCCCGCTCTTCCCTTTCGTAAGCACTTTTCGTGAATCGACAACAACATTCAATGCATCTCAGCGGACTCTCAGAATCAGGGTTGGCAAGTTTCTTACAATCTGGAAACACCGCAACAACAAAAACATTTTAAAAACGGTCTTTACTAAATGGAAGAAATTGTTTTACTTAATATGCAATAAAATGACAACTTTGTAGAGATGATTAATGTACTTTTGGCATGGTTGCTAACCATGTATAAATTTAACTGTACTTATCAAAATATAATTACTCAAATTCTCTAAATTAATTAATATTTTTAGCTTAGATAGCACATCCAAATAAAGCAATTTGAGTATAAATCCACGAAAAGTTTGCCATTTCAACTTCATCAGCAAAGTTTTTTATTTGTAGTTGTAAATAGTATGGATCTTTCAATTAGTGTAGGGTGAAATTATTTTTGTGTGACGTTCTATTTAAATAAAATACAGTATATTGAATTTACATTCACTATTTCATTGACGAAATTTATGTTCACTACATTTTTATGAAAGAATAAGGAATTAGTGGATATATTATTGTAAAGATTTCAACAATAGTGAAAACTTATTCCAGCCCAGGAAACTGCAGAAAAGATAGTGCTAATATCTGCGAAACCTAAAGATCATTATTAAAAATATCTAAATTTACAAAAATATAGTTTAAATATTAAGTTATTTTCCTTCGATTTGAGATAAATCTGAATTGAGTTTAAATTATTTATTCGGGTAATACATTTTCATTTCGGATATGCCGGCTATATGCCGATTTCGTGTGTATCTACCAGCTTTTTCAATTTCTTTAAGTTTCTTCCGATTAATTCCATTTTCTTCCACTGTCCTGGATTGATCAGATCACTTTTGTATTTAGTCCGCTTATCCCAAGAGGTGAATGACCAATCTCTAACCGCTAATCTATCGAATATGCTTTCTAGTTCCATTTATGTCGCATTCATCATAAAGTACATAAGATAGAGCGCAAAATTTCTTTGATGTGATCATGATTTTTTGTCTTTTTGCCTCTGAAACTGCTGTAAAATATTTATTTAGTCACAAATGAAAGATTGTTCTTTGATTATAGTATTTCGACAATCTATCAAATAAACAAGAAAAACTGGTCTTGAACATATTATTATTAACAGTTTTAAACTCAAACCAGAAAATGTATTCTGTAAAATAACTCCTTTGCGCATATTCCTTTTTCATATTTCCCTTTGTTAATAATTATATCTTTCATGGTTGTTTAATTCTCTTGTCTTACAGTAAATTGTAGTACGTATCGAGTAGCACACGTATTTTGGCAAGCTTCTATGTGAAGTGCAAAAATTGGCTTGAAAGTGCTTATTATCCGCAGTGTACAGGAGCACAACACATGTTTAGTCCCTACGAACAGCGAAGCTGGCAATGCTCTTAACTAAAAGGAATCACCCAGTATTCCAATCTCAGTTCTGCTTCCCGAGCTACAATTATACGAAATCAATTCTATTTTTTCTCATCAAATACATTTTCTATTTACTTTATAATTTGAAAGAAATTTTTATTTAAAATTTTAAAGCAATTTTTAAAAGATATTTTTAAAGCAATTTCATGAAAGTTATAAAACCTTTTATAACAAAGTTATAAAAACTCTAAAGCACTCTAAACTTTAAACGAGAAACAAATGATACTTTGAAGAGAAGCTGAACATTTGTTTGGTCCTCATTGCTGCATGCAGACTGAGGGATGGAATCTTTCTACATTTTTAGATACTTGGATATTCAATATATCTATTACTATATTGCTATATACGATTTTTTTTCAATTACTATATGTCCTATATACTAGAAGCTAATAATAATAATAATTTTATTTCCAGTATGAAATTTACAGATAAATTAATTTAATTATTTAGGAATAACTAGAAATAATTAGGAATAACATTAACATTGAAATGTGAGAAAAAAACTTACGACTATACAACTTATGTGCATATATAAAAAATAGACATAAATGTGCTTACATTCGCTGATTAAGTAATAAGATAACAATTCAAATCAATTTAATATATAATTAGTGTACATGAAAGATAAAATATTTTTAATTGAATATTTGTAATTACTTAATTTATTTAACTTATTACCTTGGTTAAGTAACAAATATCAGATATCGTTAATAGCCAAGACTTTAGAATTTCACTATACTGTTTCAGTTTATTGCAGTATTTAATTTCACAAGGCAACTGATTAAACAACTTAAGGCATATATACTGTAGAATATGTCTAAACAATTATTTTTTTATTAATACAAGAGTGAGATAGTGAGGTTCATAATTGTAGGATTATTTGAAATTGATTATTAGACTGGTTTATATTAAGGTTAATTCATAAAAAAACATTATATAAGTAACTTGTATAAAAGATCTGTCAATTCATCTAATGCTTAGCAATTTCCCTTAGCAACATATTTTTGCAACTTGACATTAATATGCCAAAAATTAGAACCCCGAAAATAAGACTTACCTTTTTTCATTTCTATGTTGTGAATTGTAATGCATTTCGTATAAACAAAAATAAGAAAATTACAGATCATTCCACATGTCTGATGTTTTTTTCTTCTGCACACCTCTCGTTAGTCTTTGTTCCAAAGAGCTCACAGAAGCACACGCCGCTTATTGCGAGCTATTTCTTCAACGCCAGCAATTACGAGGGGAACTAAAATGAAGGGTTGCCGGACCTCGTTGAGCTTTGAGAAGTCTGAGCACGCTCTGTAAAATAGCATGTACTCACAGAAGCTGTAGATTAGGAGGAGCGTTTTTTATGTTGTATACTGAATTCTAAACGATATCAGCACACAATCATTAATTCGCAAATGTTCCAGAAAATTTACGTTACTTTTCTGCGTAACCGGACGTAACATAACACAAAAATGAAGTATGTTACTTCGAACCATTAAAACATGTGTGGATGATTTTCTATTGTTACATCTTTCACCTTGTCCTTTCCGAGACAACAGCATTTAGATATTACATTTAGAAAAGAAGCTATTTGACTCACTTATTGCAAGAGGTTGCTTCTTGGCTACTTGGTTCTTAACAATTACCAGCTCTGACCAGGCTAGTATAAACAATATTCATAGGGAATTGTACGTGAGTTATGTGATGCTTTATAAGCATTATCATATACTATTCATGACTTTCTTGACGTCGTGGTTTCTTTATTAATGCTAAATATAAAATGGAGTGAAACTTGCCTTTACCTAGCATTAGGGGAGAGCAGAATCTACTATATAATTCTGCTAAAAAATAGTCTTGCTAAATAAAAATAAACGTTCATATTAAATAATAATAAGCATCTTTATTTGGAGACGAAGTTAAGGCAAATACCTTCTCTTACACTTAACCTCTTCGTGAATACATTTACATAGTAAAATAACTATATATGACATTAACTATGCGACAGAAAATAGACTAAGAAAAATAAAAAAAGGAAGAGATATAAGAAAGGAAAGAATAACTCATTCATCCACCCATTCATCCATCACCATTCATACAGTGGTCCTTGTGTTAATGCAACTCCGAGACCAAAGAGGATCGCAATGTATTGGAGAACGAGTATTTTGTTGAAATATTTCTTATATTATTATCAAGGTTGTTCCACAGTTTGACCGCCTCGATAGAGAAAGAACGAGAACATTTCTGAGTTTTGTGTCTGGGAATTAAAAAAAACTAATTATGAAGAAGAACGAATATTTAGATTATGTCAATCAGAAAGACATTGGGAAATGGAATGGATAAAGGTTGGGGTTCTAGTCTGAAGTATTTTATGAAGGAAAAGGAGACAATGGAATTCTGTCGGTCTTTCAGTTTCATCCAACCTGCTTTCATGTAGTAGTCGGTCAAGTGATCATAACGTTTCAGTCCGAAAGTAAAGCGAATGCAGTTTTTTCTGAATCTTTTGAAGTCTGTCTGCGAGAGTGGAAGGGATATCTTGGTAAATAATGTCACAGGTCAGGATGAGGAAGGACTAATGACTGAGTAAGGATTTGTTTTATGGGTTCGGTGAGTATGTGTCTAACATGATTGAGAGAGCGCAGAGAATTAAAAGCTTTTTTGCAAATATACGTGATATTATCTGTTCATGATAGTGTTTCGTCCATTACATAACCGAGATTTTTTACGTTTGGAGAAAAGGGAATTTTCTCATCACCAATACGAAGGTCTGAATGAAGCATGGATTTACACCAACCATGCGGTTTTTTATTCCAGAATATTATTGCCTGGCATTTTCTGGGGTTAATTAACGGATTATTGCTTAGTGAGCACAGTCGAATTCTTTCAACTTCATCATGTATATTGTTGCTTAGTTGATGTGGAGCGCAGGAAGAGTACAATTGGAAGTCATCGGCTTAGTTGACGTGGTAGCGTGATGAGAGTACGGAATTTGGAAGGTCGTTGATGAATAAGGAAAAGAGTAAAGGTGAAAGAATACCGCCTTGGGGCATTCCGCTGTTCAGAGGCAACCAGGTAGAAAACTTAACATTGTGAGTGACATATTGAGTGCGTCCTCGAAAGTAGGTGCTCAGCCATTTGATGCACGGTTTGGAGAGTAAAAAGAAGGCAGATAGTTTAGCTTCTAAAATATCAAAGTCCACTGTGTTGAACGCTTTGCTGAAGTCGAGGAGAATGACTACAGTCACATCTTCTGCATCTAAGGCCATCTTGATGTCTTCAAAATTTTAGTAAGAGCCGTTTGTGTGCTATGGCCTGGGCGAAATCCAGACTGACATATGTCCAGTTTATCTGTTTTGAAAATGTGCTCGGTGATTTGACTGTGAACAATATATTCTAACTCTTTTGAGAGTGTTGGTAAGATGCTGATGGGACGGAAATCATCTAAAGATGAGGGGGAAGGACATTCGGGTATTGGTGTGACCAGAGATTGTTTTTTCCATGTTGACGGGAAAAAGCCCGAGTTAAGTGACTCATTATATGTCCGTGATAATATGAATAATAAACGGTAGGATTTTATGAATCATCATGGCGGAGATACCATCAATGCTTGTTGCTCTCGATTTGATTTTGATAATTGCTTTAGAGACATCATCAACAGTCACATTCGAGAAATATAATTGTTCCTTTGGAGCAGCGTTCTTCCGTACGCTTCAATGAGAGTTACTTTCTTTTCTAATAACTGATCGTTTGAGTTGTGAGCAAAATGGGAGTTCAGATCTTCTAGAGGAGCATATAAGTTATGAGTTGATTTATTATTACCTACTCCAAATCTTTAGGTGATTCCATATGGAGGAAGAAGAACTTGTTGTACTTGGAACGGAGTTATCATAACTTTTCTTAGCGTTTCTGACAGATTGAGTATATTTATTGCGAAGTTTTTTGTATAGAGAAAAAGAATATTTCGTGAGTAGAGGATCATTTTTAGAGTGGTATCTGAATGTACGAAAGGTTGCGTCTCTTTGGGACATTAGAAATCGAATTTCATCGTTAAGCCACGGGACTGGGGAACGCTTCACTTTTATTGCTTTTAGTGTTATCGAATCCTCGGGTTATAAATTGACTTATGCAAGATATTTTATCATCCAGATTGTTAAGAGCATGGATTTGATTCCATGGGATGGAGTTTGCACTTTGAAAAAACGTCTCATCAAAATTGTTAAAATTACGAGAATATACTATACGTGGTTCACGTTTCGGTACTTTAAGTGAAAATATGGCGAACACAATATCGTGGTATGATAGGCCGGGAGCAGTATGTTGCCCATACTTAAGAATATGTTTTTTTTAAATGTAAATATATAATGAAGCAAAGATGGATCTGTGGAGACATTGAGTTGATAGGTGTTTTGAAATGAATGAACGGTCAAGTTGTAAGATGAAAAAGTGTTTAGAAGAGTTTTGCTCAGTAACGATTTGTTTACGTCTATATTGAAGTCCCCCATTATAATACAATTATTACAACTAATGAAACATGTGGAAATTGCTTCTTCAAGTTAAGTGAAGTTGTTACTGCCTGAGGGGTTATAAACGACTTCAATGAGAATTTTCTGTTCTTTTTTTTAAATCAAGATTTCCATAAGTAGAAATTCGATGGTATTTTCGGAAGCGTTTTCAGATTTCGAAATAATTTTCCCCTTGAAATCACTTTTGCAGTATGAAGCGACACCTCCACGTTTGATAAGCCGGTCGTTTCTGAAAAGCGTGAAATTAGGAGGACGTTTTCAGATTTATGATGGGCCTGAAGCCATGTTTCAGAAACCAGAGCAATGTGGAACATCGAACTGCAAACAATCTCGTTAAAGTACTCGTAGTGAGCGGGAATGGACTGGGTGTTCAGATGCATGATTTTGAGACCTCGTGGGTGCTTTAGACCGGCGGAGCGCAACTCTTGAAGGGGTAGGAAGAGTCGGTAGAGTTGGAAAATCCGTCGTTGCTCGGGAAGCGGTAGTGAGGGAAGGGGGCGGGGTGTGGTCGTCCTCTGTGGAATGTTCAACAGCGCTTTCCTCGTCATCCATTGCCAATATAAGGAAGTAAAATGACTCCTCTATCTTACTCGGGGTGCAAATAACCAGTTGACATCACTAACACACTCTGACATGGAGATTGAAAGAAACCTCAGTAAGCAATACGAAATAAGAATCAATAGAGACAGATAATAAGACATTCATACGAAGATCAGTAAAGAAATAGATGAGAAGCTAATATAATTCTAGAAGATAAAAGTGAATAGTAAGTCTTAGTTCTGAATCTTGGAGCATTTGGCACCCGGTAATTGTTCAAATATCCTGCATCCATGATGCTTTAACAAACATATTGTCTTTATCATTACAACCCCGTCGTTAGTCCACACGTTGTGTAGCCCGTAGCGCAAGATGGCTTTCTTAACCAGGGCGTGGCGCACCGCTGTAAGATCTTCTCTAATAGTTTCGCGTTGTCCCTTAAGTTTCTTTTTATTACGAAACACTTCGGAACACACATGGTAATTTGCAAACTTGACCATTACAGGTCTAACTTTACCATCCACGCGTGGGTCGACCCTATGAACTCGCTCAATGTTGGAGACTTTATGGTCAGGTTTCACTCTTTTTAAAACACTAATGACTATTTCTTCACAATTCTCACCTTGAGACTCTGAGATTCCAAACACTCGGAGATTGTTTTGTCTTGATTATTGTTCCAATTCGTCGAAACCATTGTTCATTTTCGATTTTAAAGATTTGATTTCTGTCTCAAGTTCTTTTTTTAAGTCATCGATAACACCGACACAGAACTGGATAGAATCACGGAGCTGTTGTTCTACGACTTTGGCGACTTGGTCCGCCAAAGACTCTGCCAGCATGGATCTAACTTCAGCGTTTCCTAACGCACTCAGCAGCGCTTGAACGAGATTTTCATGTTCGGTGTTGGCACCACTGGCTGGAGCAGGACGTTTGCTAGAGTTGTTCCTCTTGTTTATCATACGATACTATTACGATTATCGTATTAATCGTTTATCTTAATATTATCAATTAAATCATATATAATTTGGTTTTAGATCATTAACTTTATTTAAAAGTTGTTATAATTTTTAAAACAATTTAAAAAAATGTTAACCGTAGGTGGGATCGAACCTGGATCGCCCGTGTGGCAAGTGAGTTCGCTACAGACAGCCATTTCACTATGCTGCAATTTAACGTAATTTAGGTTCTTAGTATATGTTGAATAGTTTTGGATTTAATCAAAACTTGAGTTTCTCTTTATACTGTAGTACTGTAATAGACTCTAGGCACTACTGCTCTTATAGGTCAGTACGGTGTAAGATTTTAAAATTGTAAGAATAAAAAATATTGTAAATGAATTAAAATCATTGAATATATTATTGAAACAAATTGACGTGTATTTTTTTCCAAAAATTTAATACCAGAATTAAATTTTATACTATATTTTTTCTTAATACTGCAATGAAGTTTGACTTCAAAATTTAAAATCCTAAAAAATATAATTTTGGATAGTATATAGATATATGATAAAGTTTAATTATATTTTATTTTATTATTTCTTTATAAAACAAAACAATCTAGTCCATTCGTATCCTTAATTTCCAACCTCAGTACATGTTTTGTCAAAATAATTACAATTATTGGAAATTTCTCGTTTGACCGGAAATATTTTTGTAATTGTTTGAAATTATTGTTAATAAGAAATAAAAGGTGTCCCCATGATACAGACTTGGCACTAAACGAAACGCCTGACATGCAAAATGTAGGAATCCTTTTTCTAAGGTGTATTTACCTCCAATAAGAAATATTCCGAAATTCTAAT
This sequence comes from Laupala kohalensis, assembly GCA_002313205.1. Taxonomy (NCBI): domain Eukaryota; kingdom Metazoa; phylum Arthropoda; class Insecta; order Orthoptera; family Trigonidiidae; genus Laupala; species Laupala kohalensis. Next base: position 152,294 of record NNCF01126094.1, on the reverse strand, counting down.
AACGTGTTATCTGAGTTATGTGCAAAATGTCGGAAATTGTAAAATATAAATTACTATAATACTATAATAAAAATAATTTTTAATATAATACTAAAGTACTATACGTTTACTTATCAACAACTAGAAGCAACATAAATATTATCAACATGTTGGATATACTAAAACATAAAAGAATACCTGAATAGTTTCAAAATATATTTAGCAAGGCGGATATACATCATTCTCTTGAGGCAGTGTTGAAAGAAAGGCGCTCTTGTGGCAGGCGCAAAACGGAGTTGTAGCGGCGGCAGCGGGCGGCATTGATGAAAGGGCAGCTGTAATTTTAGCGTCGTGTTTTCTTTCGCGGGCGTTTCGGTGGTGCTGGAGGCGGTGAAGGCGAGACGACCGGTGGCTATGGCAATGAAGGCGGTAGCGTTGACGATAATAGCTATCGTAGGGCATTCTTGGAGTGTTTGGCGTGAACCCTTGTAACGAGAGAAATAACTGCATCGGATGTCGTCACAATTTTGTAGTTTCGAATTAGTCCATTTGATCGTTTTATTTTCAATCTGGGTTGCTGAATGTCATGAGTATTCAAGTAATGGGTGCAGGAAATATATTGAAATACACAAAGAAAGAATTACGATACCGAAAAATTATATATAATATAATAATAATAATAATAATAATAATAACAATAATAATAATAAAATGACTTTACTCCGTAGCGAGGCTCAGGCCATCAGGCCTGCTCTTCCGCCTGACCACTATTTGCATACATACAATACATACAACACACATATACAATAATATAAAATAATAAAACATTCATACAACATAAAACATACATGAATAACAATAACTAAAATTGGAGGATAAATTCTACTTCACTCTGGAGTAGCAATCAAGGGATCATCCCGGCATTTACCTTAAGCAATCGAGGGAAACTCAGAAAAACCTCAATTAGGATGACGGCTTAGTACCGAACACATATTATACAAAAACTTACAGAAAGATACAGCTGTGAGAAGCTGTGACTTAACAGAGAAATTATAGGACCCCGCTGACATTTCCAACGCCCCCCACTAAGTAGTTGGGTTGAATGTACGTACAGTGAATTTTCCCTTAACGAACACTCCTCAGAAGTAATCTTCTTCCTTACAGTGCAGACAACGTTCTGTTCACTCCTTCTAGTACATGTTCAACTGATGCTGTTCCTCCGCTGATGATGCACACTCACGTGTACATATTGACACTAAGGTCACCGAAGATCAGTCCCTCAATTTCGACGACATATTTAGAGAAGTAGTGTATAAAACAATATAGTGAAGTCCCGAGAGAAAATTATCATATTTCCTTCATGATTTGTTTTGGTCGAAGAACCATATTTTATTGAGTAGTGAACATTCAAAATTAAACGTGAATTTTGGAAATTTTTTGTGCTGTATTTTGGTCGTGAATGATGCATATCTCCCATTATTTTCGCAGACGTCATTCTATTCAGGCACTAATTTCTTACTTTAACCTCCTTAAAGTGAACACTTTTTGATAGTGGACAAATTTTATGGTCCCATAGTGTCCGTTACAGTAAACAGTTTGAAAGTGTGTAGTTAACAGTTTTCCAATGCGTCATTAATTTGCGGACAGGAACTCATCGACGTTAATATTCCTGCTTCTTTCACATCGATGCAGTGAATAGGCGGTTAATTGAATCGAATCTGTGACGTCGTACTATGTAGATGTGTTTTTATAATTTTCTACTTCCTACAAGAGCTCTCATCGAAAACTGAGGTGTTATTCGCGGTGTCCTTGTCTAATAAAATTTGTTTGGTATTTGATAGTTGCTGAACCTGATCCAACTATGAATCAAAAACTTGCTGCAGTCTTAAAAATTTAGCAATATTTTAATTTTTTACTCTTTAAAGAATATATGGGCGCTTGTCTACAACTATTTTGCCCACGAGATCTACCACGAAGCAACATTCGTAAGAATCTAACCAACAGATCACAAAAAAAAATCTGACAAGCTATGGAATCCATTTGTTACTGTCCTGTGCAACATGCAATAAATTTTTCCGAAAGTTGAATGTGCCGTTGAACTAGCAGCATAAGAAAATGTAAGGAAATAAGGTTTTGTTTCTGATCTGGCTAATTTAGAAAAATGAATTGCGGGAAGAGAGGTCGTAGATGATGACATTTGCAGAGTGGCTAAACTATCACACAAACAACTAAGGATTTGAGCAAATTACCAAAGCGTCAGACTAGCCGTTGCGGTTGCGCCACCCAATTCAGTGGACAGTCGGAAATTATCTGAATATTATGCGATGGCTTCGTATATTGGTGTGAGAATAAGTTAAGAAAAATTAGACAGTAAAAAACAAATCATTTTATCAAAATTGACTGTGATATAAAGTAAAATGAGGGATGTCATTTGAATCTAAGTAATGAAAAAATGTATCGAAAAAACATTTTCTTATGATATAAACAGGAAAATTTGAGAAGAAACCTTATTTCTCACGTTCACTCTACCCCTGGACACTGTATCCACCCCTTACGTGATACCATCATCACACTGACGTACGTAGTTCAATAAAGGGGATGAGAGCGGTCTGGTTGTGCTGGCGAAAAACAAAAAGAATAGACTACAGGCGAGAGTCAGCCATGTGGAACGATACGCTGTAGGCTCCGTATATGCGTTGCCAACGCGATATCTCCGCGCGCGAGACGGTTACACTTTGCCTAACCACAAACATTTCCGTGTCTTTTTTGCCCACTCACGGTCAACACAGGATAAAATAAACTTAATTTCGTACATGTAGCTGTCATGTGGACCACTAGTACAAACTAAGTTATCTATTATTTAGTTTGTATAGTGAGTCTATGTTTTTAGGAAAGTATCCTCGCCTCCCCTCTCGCTCGAAGCCAATTTTTTTGCGCGTAGATAAACATGCTGCATTATCCAGGGGTTACGAATCTTTCGCACAACAAGTAACAATCACGGAAACCAGAGAAGAAAACAGAAATGTTTTCTCCTCAACTTTCATCATATGATGTGATAAGAAGTTTCTAAACAAAAAACAGAAACCAACTAAAATCATTTGTGCAACGAAAATATGTACGTAGAAAAAGGAACCGTGGAGTTAAATTTCTTGCAATACTTTCACGAGACCAAATTTTGAGTTGTGCTATCTAGCCTCAACGCAAGTGAAACAGTGTCCACAGATGTTGAAGAAACAAACACTAATGAACCGCCGACTTACGGCATTTTTCTTATTATTGTAGTATTCGTAAATGGGAAATGTAGCGTGATTTTTAAGCTTATTACATGGAACGATAGGAGGTAGGAGTTGTGTTGTAGGCTATTGTTATTAGTTGGGCAGGTTAACTGGGTTTACCAACAACTTGGTCCACGTGTAGGGGTTAGTAGGTGTAAGTAGTAATAGTCATAATTATTGATACTAAGGAGAGGTGGATAGAGGAAGGATGGTTCGCTTTTCGGAAGTCACAGCTATATGAACTGGGACATTAATGTGGAAAGTTACACGTTAATCTTTGCTGATAAAATCAGGATATGTTCTATAAGCGGAATCAGATCTGACTGTTCAGAAAGATATACAATAAAATGTTTCATATTGATACATCAATTCGTTTTTGAGTAAGAGAGAGAAGAAATTAACATCACACAGTATTCCAAAACGTTTAAATATAATTTTCATACCCAGATCACCCACTCTTTGAGAGCTAAATCTTTGCCCCCAAAAATACTAGTGATGGCTTGCTCTGTTTACAACAAAGATTGAGATAGACCTCTACGTAAAAATTATTCGTAAGACAGTTTTCTGTATTGTTTCCCACATCTTGCATACTTTAATGTTCAAAGCCCTATTATTTTTACAAATGAAGAAAATGTATATGGCAACCATTTCACTAAATATAATTTTTTATTCTTAAATTATCTGTGAATGGAAAGGAAGCAACGAGTTTTGACTTAATCGGTCTTAATAAACTTTATTTTGTCGAACATAAGTATTTATTAATTAAACTTTACAAAAAACGAAAAAGCAATTACAAACTGCGTATAATCACGTGGAGGAAAATAAACTAATTTAGTCTCTGTAAGCAAGCAAGGGACCATCCTATCAATTCTATTTACTTGGAACGTATGACGAATTTGTTTCAGGATAGATACCAGTTTCATATAAATACATACATTCAGAATATTAAACCTGAAATATTCAACGGCATAAATGACTGAAATCGCCACATTTTCTGTAGATGATATAAAATATGTCGTGTCTTCAGTTATAATTTGGTCTACACGTGTCCACATTCTGATGATACATTTCTTTTACTGAAAAATATTTGAACTAATTTTTAACTATGTAGGTTTTTTAAGATCAAGCTTCACTACTGCATTAAGGCGTTTATGACAAGAGTACTCGATATTCTAAAACTATAAGATGAAAATGTTTGAGTTGACTAAATAGCTTCCTAATATGAAATGAACAATATATAACGACTAAGTACTACCAAAACCTCCCTAGAACTAACGGAAAAGAAAACATTTTTACGATACCAGTAGAAAAATAAGGTCATTTTAATTACAAACAAATTTACCGGCTTCAGCTATGATCAGATTATATATTTGCGTCAGTTGACACGGACATGACTGCGACTTCATTGCATTTCTTTCAGCTAACGGAACACGTAGGAAGGTGTCCCGGCCCGTCAATTACGATTTCAAAATCAATTTTTTGTCGTTTTTTTTACCGTGCATGATTTGGCTCATAGATAATTATAATTGCAAATACTACCTCTTTCGTGTTGAAGTTGTAATAAAACAATTATATTTCCATTTAAATTAAGATAATTTCATTCCCAAGCTGCTGACGTGCTAACATGATCTTGAGGCATGCCGCCTTCTGGCACGCTACGGTTGCTCCATCCCTGTCCAGCACGCGGTAGGCGGTTGTCTTTTTAAGTCTCTTTTCGTTCTGAATCCCTAGGGCTACGTATACGGGCGCCGAGCAAAGATAACGCAGCAATTCCGATGGGACTGAGGAAGTAGAAGGCTTTCGAAAACAAAAAAGGAAAAGTATTACGAAGATGAGAATAATGATTGATGAGAAGGAGTGGAAGAATGTTATAAGATGGAGCGTGAAGAATGCGTTTAAAAGGATGAATGATGACGTTTGTTTGCTGTTGACAAAGTGAGATGAAACGATCGAAGGGAATAAACAACGTACTTGCAGATAAGTTGTTCTATTTAACCGAACAGGACGAGAGAAATAGAAGAAAGAAAACGCTCATTTCAGAAAATTACGAAGAGAGTTGTGTGTCAAGGTTAACTGGTTATTATAATGTCTTCACTAGAGCAATGCCGCAGAGAAAATTGCTGTGATAAAGTTTATGTACAAGAAAATTTAAAGCTTGTAATGAAACCTTATTTTTTCAGTTCAGGTGTGGATGGCTGAGTGGTTACTGAAGTGGGTTCTTAAAAGCTAGGAAGCAGATTCTAACCCGATCTCGGTCAGGTGCTATAATTCATACACACCATGTCTAGGAGAATTACAGCATCCCTTGAATATCATATGATGCTCTCAGAATTGATTCTGGACGGTAAAGCTGCCAAATAGGGTTCCAGCTTACTCTGTCATCTAGTAGTGGGTAGGGGTAGTGAAATAAATCGACCCTTCTAAATCCGACCGACAAATTTTCAGCTTTTTTCGAGACGGATCGGTTTCTGGTTGTGTAGTCAGTTAAACATCTAACCTGAAAAAATTAAAAAATGTAACACGGAAATAATGTAACAATTAAAAACTTATAATACTACAGTTACATACTCAAAAACACATACACGAGAAAATGCATAAACTTTTGCGATCGTAATTTAATGTTAACTGTTAACGGTAGAATATTTTACCGTTACATAATATAGCCAAACTCTAACATTCTATTATCCTTCATAAATAGGTATTGTAGTATACGTAGTATATATCATTTACGTAAGGTGTATAAAAAATAATATGTTTGTAGTCCCCTTATCATTTCCACAAAAAATCTTCTTAAAAAACTATTAAAATGATACGTTGCGGAAGTAAATGATTGAAAATTACAAAGAACATAAGAAAATTCCCTGATAGAATGCCCTATGACCTAAGTTATAGATAAATAGATATTCAATTAGGAGTTTTGCATTTGTAACTCATTTGTGATATTACTTCATCACCTGATGTGCCCAGAAGAGTGAGCAGTAATATTGATCTTATAACTACAGATTCATCTTATTTTTTAACGATTAGTCACATTTACATAAATTAAACAAATAATCCGTTTTCAGTTATTGATAATTATTTTTATTCTGATGTGATTGAACCTTTTGGCTGAGGAGAGTGATTCATTACTGCCGCGAATTTTCAAGACAACTTGTATACTACTTTAGACCTTAATTAAATAATTAGTAATAGATTTATCTATGATCGCTAGAGATGTATTAGCTCTTCCACTATCAAGTGTTCCTTCTGAGACTGCATTTACTTCGAACGTACGTGTGCTATTTCCCCATATATCAATAAATATGCATCCCGTATTTGGTTGACACGATCTATTGGATTAATAGAATTCGATCGAATCGAACCGAAAAATGAACTATTATCAGAAGTTGGGAAAGATTTCGCTCTTCAAGCACGTATTCACATAAAATATATTTATTTTATCATTTATATTTTTCATTATTAGAATAACTTATTTATTTGATAATTTTTTTATTGTTTCTGCGGAGTACCATAGTTATTATATGCAGTTGATCAAAGTCAACCAACATAAAGATCGACTATATTAACTGCATGTAAACTGTATTTGTTTATTGTTGTTTTGTTGAAACAATGACATGCTAGTAAATAGTATCTTATTTGTGTGAAAAAATGTATAATTTTCATTTAAAATACATTCTTATTTTACATAATCAATAAATAAAATAGTGACTAATTAAACCAATTTCGGTGTTAATTTTTTTTCATTAAATGGGTTACATGCTTCATACTTACACCATTTCATTTAATAATTATTTGGGTTTCATAAAACTTATTAAAACTTAAAAGTATAATTCGTATAATCAATTTAATTTTCTGTTTAAAACTGCAGTAATTTAATTTAATTGTGATAACAAAACTTACAACTACCTATTTTTTAGATATAAGATCCATTATTTACGGATTATAAAATTATGTTTGGCTCTGATTCGATTAATTTTGGTTCGATTCAGTTAAAATTCGGAACAGATTTAATTTGGACAAATTCGGGGTGGGTCGGGTCGGTTTTCCAAGCTAACAGAACCGAGTCAACCCGACCGACTCGAACCGATGCCGAAGGAACATCTAAATTGGCAACGTAACTCGAGAAATAAGTATATTAACTGTTTATGAGCCTCAATAACTGAGAGACGGTCCTCATAAGTTAAATAAAGCTCTGATAGTCGATACGGCACACAACAACACAACTCAGGATCGGATGAGAGTCGGTTCGCACTGCACCAGGCTGTGTTTCGTAATAAAAGTGAAAAGAAATATTTGAATTTATAATTTCGATATCAATTGAGTGTAATTATTAATGTATAGTAAATAATTATTTTACATTTTAAAACAGTATGTTACAACCTTTCATTATACTTGTAATGGCGCTGTGAAAGATTAGGTTCGTCATAAAAAACATGAATTCGCGAATGTAGAGAAAAACTAAATATAACTTTCATTCTCAGGAATTTTCGTTCATCATGGGCATGCGAGACTACTATTTTTAGACACAGACACAGCCCTAACGATCCCATTAATACATGAAGTTACCGCTCCAGTAGTTTTCTTCTTCTTCTTCTTAATTAGGCTCTACACCAGTATATTTTTAATGTTTTGTTCTTCTCAACTCTCACCTTCCATTCTTTTCTGTTATTTCCTTTGTGTGTCCAGTTCTTAATTTTCGTTCGTTTTACGTCTTTTACGACATCATCCTTCAATCTCACTCCAATACAGCTTGAGTTTTGCATTCTTCAAAAAGTAATTTACTTTGAAACAGGGTTTTATTTGTGTAACAAGCTCTATTGCCGAGTGAGATTCTTTCTCTTATCTCTTCTTCGATTGAATTATCCCCATTGATTATTGATCCAAGATATTTGTATGATTTAACTGTTTGAATCTGCACATTGTCTATAAATTTATGTCCGCCAGACTTGCATCGTGTTTCATGTTTTGGCTGTTTACTGTCAATCCATATTGTATAGATTGATCTCTGAAATACATCAATGAGACTTTGTTAATTTCTCGCAGATAATAGAATATCGTCAGCATATGCTGTACACTGTTTTAGTCGTATTGACATGTTATCTTTAGTTTCAAGTTGTTTCATGATTACATCAATAATTATGCTAAAAGGGGTCTCTCTGCTTGACTCCAAACTCGACTTCAAATTTCAAAGTTCATTGTTTATTTTAACTCTGACTGAGGTGTTTGTGAGAGTAAGTGCGATTAATCTAATTAATTTAGTTGGTACATTACATAAGCGCAGGCAGTCAATGATTTTGTTCCTGAAGACGGAGAAATGCTTGCATATAATCTATAAATGTATTGAATAATTCTATCTTATATTCATGACTTTTTCATAGATGTCTTACAATGAAGATATTATCAATTATAGACCTGTTTGGACGGAAACCCATTTGCTGTCACTAAGTTTCGGAACAACAATTTTTGACAGCTTGTTATTTAATAAGATTGCAATAATCTTATACGCCAGGTTTAGCAATGTTATAGGTCTATAATTAAGACAATTCTGTCTCTCTCCTTTCTTGTATACTGGGCATATTATTCCATCGTTCCACTCTTCTGGTAGTTGTTCTTTATTCCAAAGTTTTAGGATTAACTTGTGTGGTCTTTTCTTTAGGGTTCTCCCACCACCTTTTATTAGTTCTGGGATGATGTTACCTGGACCTGCTGCTTTGTTTTGCTTTAAATGAGAGATTATGTAGCATACTACATTGAACGTCCGTGGATTGACTTCTTGTTGGTCATTTATATCATTGCTTATATGGATGTGAGATTTTGGTATGTCCTTTGAGTTCAATACCTCGCAAAAGAATTCTTTTCATCTTTGTAGTATTTCGTCAGTTTGCACTGACACATTTCCCTCTGTATCTTTGCATAATGTTGAGGTATCTTCTGTTGTATTTTTTTTTCGATATCACCAAAGAACTTCCTTGATTCACTGTTTCTAAAATTTTCTTGTATTTATTCTATCTTGTCGTTAAGCCGCTTTTTTCCCTTTTGCAAATTTTCTTTGCTTGTTTCCTTTTAGTTGTGTAAGCTCCATAGTTTGCTTGAGTTCTATTTTGCAATACTTTCTTCCCAGTTTCATTTTTTCCCCCGATGATATGCCTGCATTCGTCATCCCACCATTCACTTTTTTGAATCCGTTTTTGTTTACCTATTGTTAAGTTTGCAGCATCATGTACACTTTTCTTTATTTCCTCCCACTCTTCATGAATTTCCATATCTTCTGAACTATCTTTCAATGTTCTAGAGAGTACAGTTCTATATTTCTTTAGTTTTGTAGGGTCTTGCAAGTTGGTTTGATCCCATTTGCAGATTTTTTGTGGTTTCTTTTGGGAAATGATCTTGGAAGTTTTTGTTTGAGTATAGTATTGTTTCCAGTTATGTGATTATAAATTCGTTCCTTTCCTAACTTTGCATTGAGTATTAATGTATCCGATCTGGGTACATTTTCAGTCATGCTTGTTCTTGATACAATTGTTCTTTCATTTCATCTTCTTTTTCCTTTGTCGGTGCACATGCATTAGTTATTGTTATGTTATTGTATTTTCCCTTAAGTCTTAGTTTAAATAGTTTCTCATTTAGTGGCATAAATCCGATTACATGCTTTAGCATTTCTTTCTTTAGTAAAACGCCAGTTCCAGCTTGGCCTGTTTTATATTCTGGTTCAGTGAAATAAAATACAAAATCCTTCTTCTTGATAAATCCACATTCACTCCATCGTGTTTCTTGTACAACTAAAATATTTAATTTTGTACTGCTTATTTCTTCTATTAGTTCTTGTAGTTTTCCGGGTTTCAACAGTTTTGACATTCATGTTCCGATATTCATTACCAGTTTCTTTTGCTGTAGTTGTGTAACATTCATATTTACCTTGTTCCGAGGATGATAGTATTGATTTCTAGCAATTGTCATTTTTTACGTGTGATGGGTAGATGGCCCAACACCCCAACCTTCCTTTTTTCCGGGCTTAGGACCGGTAACGGCATTATAGAGCTACAAAATCCACCTCCCCACCCCCATATGCCACAGGCAGTGTTAGTAGTTTTCTTCACAATTCGATAAAAAAACTGAAACTATGGACCAGACTATATGTTATTCTGAATAGTTCCTCCTCATATGGAGAAAAGCTCGAACGATTTTTGGTACCCATTTATTATTGATCATAGGTATCAATCATACATGCAAACAAAATACAGGATATATGATTTTACTAACTAATTTATTTTGCCGTGCGATTTTCCTGTGGTAAAATGACGTCAGAGCGTGTGATAGAAAAGTGGCGAGGTGCACCGGATTCAACCCTTCCCGTCTCTGACATTGTCATGTTTGTCTTTCTTCCTCTAGTACATGTGCGGAACTGCTTACCTGAATCCCCCAAATAAATCGCACTGTACGTGTTACGTGATATGAGAAATTCAACGTAAAACGAACTACTTCACAATAACGATTTCTTTTCTCAAGTCAGGCGTTTTACGCTTCTTGGCCTCCGAGAAATCTTACGAATGATTCACATGAAGGATTGAATTCTGGTATATTATTCCTATTTAAAAAACTATTGCGTTAATAAAGAGTAGGAAACAATAACATCACTAAAAACGACAAGTTTAATATTTTTATACATTTACAAGGTGTATTATATAGCTACCACAACTTCGAATAGGTTTAAAACAATATGGAGACTTTCACTATGTAACGATTGCTAATGGATATTTCGTTGGTTTGTCAAACGTACTTACGTTTGGCTAATGTGAGTAATTCCTTACTAGATGACTTGGACGTTGCCAGGGAAAATGAATTGTTTATACACTTGATGAAAGCGACTCTATTATCCTCAGAAGTGTACTAATATGACTCACATTAGAGAAGAAAGTATATTTAAACGGAATAGTGGGTCTCACTATTCATCTCATCGGATGAGATTCTAATATCGCTCAATTTTGATTATTCTTATAAATTACTCTCATTCCCAGCCACCCCTATGCTAAATTTCGCCATAAAGGGCTTCGTAAACAGTGTGCGTCCTCAACTGTGCTATATATTATCAATATATTATACAATTCTGCATTAAGGGCTGGAAAAAGTAGATGGAACGAGTTTTCGAAATATTTTGTAGGCAATATCCTTCCACTTTCTTTGATTGTTCCCTCGCAAAAGCTTCATCATTCTCGATGAAAAACTGTAGAATTGTAGAAAAAATAAAAGCCATCTGCCTGAGACAATCTTCCGTATACATAGATAGTATGACAAGTGGGTTAGTATTCTGCCGTGCGGGTTGCCTATTCAGAAGAGGGCAGTGAATCTGGAGCACGCTGTATATCGTGGAGGATCACGGAGAGAAGATATGGAGAGAGGAGTTGGAATGAATCAGAAGCCATGTGTAACAGCCTCTGGAGTGGAAGAAACCCTGCGGACGGTTTGCAATTACGCGTGTTGCAGCGATAAGCTGGCAACAAACGCGTTTCGAAAGAGGGGATAGCAAGAGGTATGGGGTTAAGCATGAGTGTTGTGGATGGTGGTGACAAAGAGTTGGTGGATAGCCGAGTAGGAGACAATGGAAATCTATGGTCCTTTTATTCAATAGATCAAGATGCAAAAAAAAAAAAGAAAAGAAAAGAAAAAAAGACGAACGATTGTCTTAAGTAATGTCAGAAAATCGGTAACGTAGCAAGTAATATTTTCGCTCCGAATGTGATGCTGAGTTTGATCCTTTTGGAAGGATTTTCCCGCGCTCACTCCATACAAATATCTGTTCGAGATATTCACAATCCGATCAACCCAATGTAACTCCTTCTATAAAGCACTTACCCCATCAGTCCTCACGCACCAGATCTGCAACATGAGTATAGGTAATTAATCTAATAAGAATGATCGTAAATTATTGCTACGGATATCACTGATCATCACTTCACAGACTCTGCCCATCTTTTCTTGACTTATGATCTTCTTTAATATCTGGGTGATTGATCTGTTCGGATATGAGAATTATAACAACATCATAATCAATGTTAAGAGCATAATCAATATATTACTAAGCTCATATGAAAAGAAAAAAATTCAAAAGATTAAATTTCACGTGCGTGATTTGAACCAGGCAACCATGATCAATTGACCACTGAATCACCCAACTCAATTGGATGGATTTATTCGTAATATAACGATATCGTAGTATTGGGCGCTACTTTTACCCACAGATATTTTTGTTACCGAGAGCCAAGGTGTGTCTCTTCGTAGTTAAATAGTAGGAGACGAAGGCTGTAAAAAAGAGATACAAAACATCACATTTCGTTTAGCTTCAACTGGTCTTGTCTTATTTGTTCTCGCATTGACAATATAAGAAATTGAATGTCGTCTTTTCTTTGAAGCCCGTAATGTACTTCTTTTCTCATATAAAGTGCCAAATTTATCCCACTCAGAAATAAGACGACGTTAAAATGATTTCTAATACCATAATACATTTATTCTGTGAATATTAAAATGATATATAATTTGTACGGTTCCCTGTAGACAATTTAATTATTATTATTATTAACAAAATATGAAACAGGCCTATTGTTGAAACAGGCAGTATTATTGATAATATTTTTATTATTGATATCAATTTTTGAGTTATTTATGATTTATTGGTAATTTTTGGGAAAAATGATTCGGGCCAGAAAATGTTAAATCCCCGCCTTACTTAGAGCCCTTGATCGAAATTGATGGAATGGTTCCTTGCTTGTTCCCGAAGGGTAATTTAGTTAGTTACCATAGGCAGTTTCGAACAGGTTCTTTGACAGTTTTATTTGTTTATTTATTTAACTTTTGACCGTCCATTCGTCTATTGTACTCACTGTGTGTCGGTGCGTGAGGGCGTTGAGAGGTGGAGGAAAAGGGAAGACGAGGGGCGTTGCCGCTCTGTGCGAGTAGCCTTTCATCTCACGCGCTATTTGAAACCGTAGATGTTTACGTAGCCAGAGATATAACCACCCGCTCCGCGCACGCCGCTGGCCAACTTTCTCTCTCTCTGTTAGGATTTGCGACACAGGATATTACAGGAAAGGTTTTGTTTCTAAGACACCAATATGAGCGTGATTTTAATTTTAATTTTGTTTGCGATATGAGAGAAGATATAACATAAGAAAGGAATGTTGCCTTGATGATGAACTTTGCGTATCAAATAGTTTTTTACTGCAGTATTCGTAATAAATACGTTTCATCAACATTTTTATTCGCTTTCACCTTTTACAAAATGTTTTACCATGCAGTTACTAATAAAAACGCAGTCGTGCTCTGTACACAATACAGAGAAAAATATCTCGAAACTATATTTCACTCTAATACCTGAAGAATCTATATTATATAGCTATGCTGATCTTTATATAGCTACATAATTTAAAAATATTTCGAGTAGAAAGTCGAGACATTTGTTTGGGAGCTGAAATTGACACGGAAATGGATTCTTCACTCTATTTATTTTCTTGTTTATTTATTTTGAAAAATTAGATCTAATAAGCATTATTGTAGCATATCTCTATATTCATAAATCACATGGCGATTCAATGCCCACTGACTCCTCACATAAACATAAGACATCGTACGATCCCCATCCACCACCATTATATGTACTTTATTATACGTACAATGATTTTTACAAGCTCAACCACAAATTTCATTCGTAATCTATACTAATAGAAGTGATTTATTTGAAATGTCTGTTGCATGGGAATCGGAAAAAAGTAATCGAAGGTTTTTTGCATTTAAAATGAAAAATTAATTATGGTTAATATTGATGAATTACAGGAACCGAAAAACAATTGAAATTGGCTGCTAATCAGTAAATGTGTATCGTCTCTCACATGACTTGACTGTGAAGCTTACTAATGTGTCCGCCAGAGTTGAATTGCGTTACGTGAGGTGGACAATCCACTGAGCTTATAATCTACGTGACCGAATAGTTGAAGCAAAATTATACGAAGGCTGTGAAGGAGATTGTTTTCAAGTACATAACCTAAAAGTCAAATGAAAACCAAAGAATTCATAGGTCTTAACTGTGAGCTTTGTTCATTTCTGAAACATGTTTATGTTCCTTCTGCCTGGATTTTAAATTAATTCCTAACTACGAACATATTAGCATAAAATACTGAAAACTGTGTGTATTTTTGTGGGTTCTCTTAGTGGTATTTCATTTTTGTAATAAAAAAAAGTGAAAATTTAATGCCTCGAAAGTAGAGAAATATAGAAATAAACATATGAATCCGTAAATGGAACTTCTATATGAATTCTACGTCTTAAAAATTAAATATTAAAGAAAAATGAATCCAACGAATGTTCTGATTTTTTTTCCTTTACAAAGAGCATTTGTCACTGTGCGACTGAACGTCAACCTCATACCACGATCACTCAAGTCCAGTGCAACTGGATCGTTGTTCTCCAATCCAATGAGTCGAGAAGAGCTTCCTGCTCTGCGATCGGCATGTTCCGCGCTCTTCAGGGGTTCTTTTGTTACGCGGGCGGATGAGGTTAACAAGGACAGACAGGTGACTCTGCAGTGGAGCACTTTCAAATAACGAAATGGAACAGATACAAAATGGAGTCTCCTGACCAGAATTTTGCTCGTGTTCATATTCGTCTTATCCTTAAAACATCTTCGCCTCACATTTCATAATACCAGAAAAAAAGAACAATTTCAATTGAATACTACGAAGAAGAATCTGTCACTCTTGCTTTCTGGTACTGAAGTATGTGTACTCAAGTATAAAACAAATATATGAACCAACATCACTCAACATCAAAAATATACTTTTTCTTCTTTAATGCATTCTAGATTTAACGCTAGTTAAATCTACCATTAAATACATAAATATTTATAAAAAGTAAATAAAAAAGCAAATTTCAAGAGGAGTCACCTTTTTACCTTTTTTCTTAAAAATGCGTTGAAGTATCGGTACTATATTCAGAGATCTGATAACACAATTGTTTTTTGTACATTTTTCGGGTGTCACGACATCCGTAATAAATTTCTGAATTGTATCGCATATCACGTTCTGCCATTCTTGGTGAACCCGACATCGTATTCGTCGTCTTGTTTGAAGTGTATGTCAGCAATCAGCTCTTGTGGATCTAGGAAAGGAATGAAGGGTATGATCACCTCCACCCCTTGAGATTGAAACTATACTGCATAATGCCTATTTTTCACATTTAATATACTTCGTTAACACTTCAATTTGAGGAGTATTCTCCTAACTAAAATAAAAACGGTGTTACGTCTACCCCAGTATCTGAAATATAAAGGAATGAGGGCCTGTCTGGACCCTGTCCACATACTTTTCTCGCACAGGTGCAAGAAATACGGTCGTACAATGTGATTCAAATTAGACTATTCATTCCTCACAATCCTAATGTGTGAAATGGAAAGAGAGTTTTGCTATTGTAACGCTGTTTGACGGTAATATAGGTTCTTGGAGTTTCTGAAAAACGTGTTCTACTTGGAAATAATATTCATTCGTAATCTGTCGTAGCGAAATGTGTTTGGAATAACTCACAGTTATCGACGAGTACAAAACTTCGTGAAGTATTTCTTGAAACGTTATTTGAAAATTCGACATCTCATATTTTTAGAAACAATTCTTAGATACGTAAAGCCTTATAAATCTAAAAATAAATATTGTGGTTGAAAGTTTTTTATTAAAATGTGAACTTAATAAAAAATTCCCGTTTTAATATTTTATATTGGCAGAGCATCGAGTGTACTTGGAGACGAAACAAGCAATTGAGATAGAACATGATTGTTTGCGTTCAATTATTAGCGGAGACATTAGTTCCATTAAAAAGTGTTATTTAAGCTCCCGAGATGAATAAAGTGTCCCGAGAAAAAATACCAATGCAATCCATAACAAGATGGTACGCCTTTAAAAATAGGAAGTTTTGATTGATTTGCATTATTTCAACATCATGGATAAATATAAATATTTCAGGTAAAACTTTTATCATTTATTTCGACCATGGTCTTGACCGCATTGTCTATGAAAAATAAATAAACTTCGTTGTCAGAAAAGCAGTCACAAACTGCGTATGATCACGTGGAGAAGAAAAAAACTAATTTACTCTCGGGACCACCCCATCAATTCCCATCACGGGCCCTAAGGCAGAGGTGTTTTTAACATTTTTAACTATGATAATGTTGCTAACGCTCCACAATTACCAAGTACAGATTATTCGCGAAGTATTGATAATAAATCGTAACTATGAAATAACACTGATTTCGAGATACATTATTTCAATGGATGCCGCCCCGAGACAAGAGCCTAGCGAACCTGTATTGTGAACCCCTTGTCCAGCGCGTCTTTGGATACGATGTTCTTTCATTTCGAGGATGACGAAGTGGCAGAGGTGAGGTGGAGACGGGCATGCGCGACACGCCAAGCACGGAGCACGCAACACCTGCCCTCTCTTTGTGAACTTCCTCCCCCCTCCCATCACCCGCTCAAAGTCACCCATCTAAAAATACGACGCCCCGTTCCTCCTCCTTCCTGACGCACCGCGACCCGCGTGAAATGTGCGCCTCGAAATAATTCACGCCTCGGGCGACGGTGGTGCGAGAGAGAGAGAGAGAGACCTTAGGACAGGGGACAAGATGGGGACGGGGAGAGAGGAACGACGACGTAAAGGTTGCTGCGATGAAGGGTGACTCTCGAGCTAAGAATTCTTCTGCTCGCAAAATTTTACTTTTCCCATGACTTATGTAAATGTTTCTACCACTCTCGTGGATATGGTATGAAAAGATGGTAAATTAACACAGAGCTTTACCGCTCTACATCAGGGTAAACTTTTATCCCAGTTCAAGTTGATATGGGAAATATTTTACAGACGTGTTTCCTATGTTTCTATTCGCATTGAACTGTTGTTAACGTGTTGTTAAAACAAAGAGGATATACTCGCCTTAGCTTATATATTAAGTGTATTCGATTTGATGAATTTTATAATATCTTCGGGAATACGACTTCGTGAAAAATTGAAGAGAAAGACTCTCCAGACTTGGAAAGAAAGACTCTCATGACACTGTGGGTCATGATATTTGCCCTTCAAAGTATGTGTAAGTGGGAAATAGAAAGGAGTTGTAAATTATTTGGTCGTTAATTAATTGATACATGCCGATTGCAAAATAATCTCCTCTGATGAATATTCTGCTCTCGTAGAGCCTAATATTGAGTTAGTTCTCGATTGAAATAAGATAAGAAATATTAATGGAAATAATTTCGAAGTAATATTTGTTTAAATTTATTCATCATAATAATTGAACTTGTTTCTGTTTCAGGAATATAACTCATCACATTTCGAGTCACAAGAATGAAAATCATAAGAAAATTGCAGTCACAAGAATGAAGAGACTGCATTTTTATGTGGTTTAGCCGAATGAATAGAACAATAGAATGATTGGAATGAATAGAATTGGGATATAAAGTCCGTAATTTCAAGAAGGATAACATTCAAATTCTTTGGGGTCGAGCTAGAGGCGTAATATGTGTGAACCTGCGTCCAAGGATAACACAATTTTCCTGATATTCTCAATTTCCCAGTTTTTGCAATTTCACAATTTTTCCAGAAAAGAACTGCTTACTTTTAATTTTTACGCAATACTTCACATTTAACTAAATTTACATGTTAATGTAACAAATACAATAAAATCAATGAGTTTTTTTCGACTGTAGTCGATCTGTACACAGAAAGATCAAACATACATATGAACTATTTTCTTGCATTATTGTGTTGTCTTATGACTCATATTCNACTCAGAATAATCTATATTTCGATAATAACTTGTACATGTAAATTTACAAACACATTTGCGTTAAATTACAAACATATTGACATTATATATGTATTATAACTCGCAGCTAACTTTTTATCTTATCTAGGAACTTTTGCTGAAATTTTTGAATCCGCCTGTGCCTTAGGGCCCTTGATTGGAATTGATGGGATGGTCCCTTGCTTGCTTCCGGAGAGTAAATTAGTTTTTTTCTTTCCTCCACGTGGTCATACGCAGTTTGTACTGTTTTTTGACAATATATTTATTATTATTATTATTATTATTATTATTATTAACAAACAGTTTTACCCAGATAAAAATGAAAAAAATAGTAAACTCTAGGACTTGCATGAAATCAACCGCCAGCGTGAACTGTAAACGTTAGAACATTCCAAACTCTTTGCTCTCATTAATAAATGGAATATAAGACAATAAAAAAACCATTTTTTTAAATATTCGAATTAACGTCGTCTACGTAAAAACTCCTAGACAATATCTCTAGTTCGCACTATAAAGTTTGACTCCAATACACTTATTTATAATTAGAATATTAAATAATATCATAGAGAACGTAGATAGTAATAACGCAAATGCATCATTCTATCAAAATTACAAGTTCCTGTCTCCAGTATTTTTATGTGTATCGAAGACTGTTTGAATGAAAGTGATTTAGACATTCAGGAAGGATAAGGTATGTGAATGCGATGTAGTGTGTGAGTTATTAGTGGTTTGATTGTGTATGCGCTGACAGTATTCCATCAGAGATAGGACGAAATTTAGGCCATCTGAAAGTAATATTTTTAGGTTGTATTTTCTCCTTCAATATATGATAAATGACAAGAAGTGATAAATTTCCCTTTTTGTTCTATTAAATGTTTATTATGAGAGTTATGTCGTAAGACAAAGATTATAAAAAGGATCTTTTCACCTAAGGCAAATCTATATTTTTATATCGCAATTTTCGATTTCTTAGCGCTACAAATTTATTGTGCTATAACATCATAACCAAATAGATCTGTTAATATAAGTGACTGGTCAGAGAGAGAACATATTTTTAATTTTTAAAAATGAATAATTCATCACAAGTTTCACTGAAATTTTTCAACTACCACTTTAGCCTACTGACACTGTGATTCCCCAGTTTCCATCCAACATAAGTCATTGCTTTTTATTTTAGCATAATAATCTAAATCTAAAGTAATATCTGTATAATACATAACCTGAAGCATATAATGAGATTATCAGTGGACTTGGCATATCGATTCACTGTAGATTTGAACATTGAGATGTATTGTGTATTGTCGAAAATGGTAATTCAGAACCTCTGAAGGTATATGTCGCTTGTGGTGCGTTTTGACATGTCTTAGAAATGACGACAATTACGCTACCGATTGTATTATGAAGTCTTGACCATGATATCTCTCCAGACATTTAAAATGACTGTAATGAGATTATTATTATCTTCTCCCCAGAGAGCGTCTCAATAATTTTTCGACGTAATTACCAGAGTGTCTTTTCCAGAGTAATTAGTGGCTATGAGACAATGAGTTCCACGACATTTGACATGAAAATATTTGTTGAACACTTCAACCTTCCTCGACACACTCTTACTAATTAATTTCTTCGTTTATTAAATGAGAGTATAACTTTCATCGCTTCTTCAAACTTTATCTCCATCGCCGAGAAAAACCAAACTCCCTCCATTACTTGGACACAACTCGAAGGTCGTCGATGCAACGCTCCTCGCGGCAAATGCACGAACTAAGGATAAGAGACAGTTGAGATGGCAACGTAGGTTGCGCCGGGGACGAAATGGAGGCCGCATAGGCGCCGACGCAAATACGAGGGATTCGCTCGTAATTTACGAGGCTCTTGGGGCGGCGCCGCGGGCGACTTCTTTCGCAGACAAATAGGAGTCGGCGCACCCCTTGGCCGGGTTGCGACACGCCACTCGCCTTTCCCTCGACTTCGTTTTCTTCTTCTTCTTTTTCTTTTGCTTAACATTTCCTTGTTCTGTGCCTGTGAGCCCTCAACGAGATGAAACTGCCAATAGTGAGAGGAAGGGTGAGAGGTTCTTGGTCTGTTTTGACATGAGATCGAGTTGGAATATATATGTCTGTTCTTGAACAACGGAAAACACGAAAAGGTTTAACGAAACTAATCGGTTCACGTTTCATTTACGTATTCGCATGGTGCGTGATAGGAGAGATACACCGGTGGCAGCGTTAGGTACAGAATAATCTGGTATTTCTGATCAATCACATCAATACTCTAAATTATAATCTATCCATGGGTGAATTTGTAAATAATCTCGGTCATGCAACTATAAATTAGACGGTGCAACATAAAACTTTATTGCTATAAAAATAAAAGAAGTGTAAAATCATTTATCAATATGAAAGATAAACATTAAATTATCAAACACGATGACATATTAAAGAGTTCAGTCTATTTAAAAAAAATTTATAATCAAAACCTCACCTAATTTGCGCTTACCTACATATATGAAATACAAATACAGTTTTCCTGAATTATTACTTTCCTTCCCGAACTCTTCTCAATTACCTCACGGGCTCATCTGAAAAAGGCGTCTCCAAAGAGATAAACATTCGACATTGGAAACCTTCGCAAAATTTTTGAAAATACATTCTCCTGGAACAAATTCGCAAATATCCGAAGCTACCTATGAATTGTTTTTTCAACCGATTGCAATACTTTCCGTACATACATTAATTCAAAATCCCTACACATGTCCGACTATGGAATAATGTATCTTTGGAAAGTAAAAACCAATGCCATTATCTATCTTTCCATATTAAAACTTTTATCTCATAATCAACGGTTTTACTTTAATAACCTCAAAATTGTATTGTATAATATAACATCTTAATGCATATCTTTACATTTTTCTTTCATTTTTCTCAATTCCGAAGGAATGAAATTGTTTAAACTTCTTCCTTCTTGTCTATGTATCTAGGATAATTACAAGATGATTCTTCATAATGATTCGTTTACAGAGCAGCACTGGGGACGCGGGTTGTGTTGTATGTTCATGTTATTACACATTAATCATTGTTTTGATATATTGCTTTGAAATATATTACGACTTTGTAGTTTACAATAACACTTCACTCAATATTCACTATGTTGGCGAATACAAGAGAAGCCGGTTGGAATTCAGCCAAGTCGAGTTTATTGGTTGTAAGATTGATGTGATATTAAGTAAGATGGATTTCTTATTGTTCGTGATGCCGATCCTGGATCTCCCTATCCATACTTTATAGAAGTTCTATAGCGGACTTGAAATAGCGAAATAAACACTAATTTTGAGCGGCAGTGTTGTTTTTAGGGAAATAAACTTTTAAGGGAAATTGTCTAGTCTATACATTAATCCAGAAATTGGCTGACAATTATGTGTTTAATATCCTTGTTTGGGTAATAAATACTTCATATTGGTGTCTGTTTTGCTCTGTTATTTGATTTCATCTCATGTATGAGTTTGCACATAAAAATCAAATAATAAATACAAGTATTAATAACAAAAATATATTAAAAAATTCTTGTGTTTTCGACGTGTTTCGTGACAATTTTCACTACAAATATTTTAGTTTCCTTTTGTGAATAATAAATTATCTACTATTTATATTTGCATTTCTGGAAATTCTTATACCGTTCCTACCACTCCCACTGAAACTCCAGCTCTTATTGGAAGTTCAATGTGAAATGGTTTTACATGTATAATTCGAAATCCTTAAATCCCTTCACATCCACCGAACGATTTCTGCTCGCACGGTTCATCAACGGTCTAAACGAAATCTATGTACTTTCGTGACGATTTATTTTTCTCTTTGTTTGTTTTGATTTCAACACTAATATTATTGGAGTTTGGTTCTTCCGTTTTGGTATCGCAGCATAAGATATGAGAGTTAACAGTTATTATACATGAATACAAAATATAATATATTCATCAAACTTCTATAGACGTATTGGGGTACATTTCCACGACCGTGGTAGAAACTACGAAGGTACTGCAAGGCTCAAACTTCTATTGCTATATTGCTATAAATTAAATGAAAGTATTATTAGAAACTAATTTTATTATACACTTATAAGCTCATATGGTCATTTATGAAACAATATAGTTATCCATGGGGTTTTATCTGTTTCTGAATGATTCTCTTTTATGAATGTCAACAAAATTTCACTTCTCAATGAGTTAAAAATTTGCATTCTTTTCGCTTTTTTCCTGAAAATTATTGTTTATATATTTTGTACTATCATGCAGTTACTGAGAATTCTGTATGAACGTATAATTCTATATTTCATAGGAAAAAATTTCGTATTCAGAAGTAGACGAAATCGATCATACAATTTAACCATCAGTCCATGAATTTCAAAATCGTTTAAACTTCACCCCGCCAGTGTTCAAACACGTGTGTATACTGCAGTTCTAATTAAAATCCTCATATCCGCTTCGGTTGTGTATTTCCCCATGCCCAGTATAAACACTTCAACCGCGTGGAACGCACACAAATTTCCTGCTCCTCATTATATATACATTTCGCATTTACTATCTCCTGCTTCTCCTTCTCTTGGATGCAATCGATTCTGTGTACATCCTCGAGATCTCACTTCATCCTCATCTTTCCCTCTCTGTTACCCCTCGTGATGATCTGTCTCTGCAGTTTCCCTTTGAGCCATCATTTGAGAGTTACGCATCTCCCTTTCGCAGGTCATTGCACAAAGCGCCGTTGAATTGGGTGAATTATCGCTTTATTGCGCAGAGGCGCATCTATCGCTGCAAGGCTATCGCCCCGGGGGCGAAACGAGGAGTTTCAGATGAAAAGACGCAGTGACGAATATTTGTGCTTTGGGAGCTTCTAATTGTTCCATTTATACTCTTTTCCGTTTTACTTTATTTATTACCTGCCACACAACCTTGTATGGAAGATACTTACGAACAGACAAAAATGTTCATTCTACTCAAATAATATGTTAAAAACATTATTTCAAGTGTTTTATGCAACGCTATTGTTTTCTTGAAAGCATTGAAATATTTTTTGTTCCTAGCTTTAGTTTATGACTATGGCTACTATCACAGTGGTTCGTCTTCATCTTCCTAAAGTTTGCGTGTTTTTTCCTAATGCTATAATACATTTTTTAAGTCAGATAATTAATGTAGATCTGAGACGTGAAATGTAAGACAGAGGAAGAAATTGTAGGTAATAACGATGACAAGAATAATTTTTTAGAATTAATGATACCAGTAGTTTTATATCTACAATCTTACGAAGACCAAGAACACGATCAGAAATTATTTGTGTCTCTAAGTAATAATAATAATATTAATAATAATAATAATAAATAACATATAGATAAAACGGTTTAAAAATTATGTATGACCTCAAGGAAGATAATAAGCTAATTTATTCAATTAATTTCTATCAAAGAGCCTGAAGAAATACTGGAGAAAATGATGGAAAAGAATGGGGTTATTGAAAAAAACGTACACGTGCCAAGGTTGGGTACGGATAAAAAATATTATCATGAGGAATGACAAGAAATCAATAAAATATTTTTTCTATTTCTAGAAGCAGTATTGCTGTAAGGAAGTATAATTTTGAAAGAATTATGTGGGAACAGTAATGCCTCTATCTCTAAATGAAGTCTATCTCTAAATGAAGAATAATATTATTTATTTGTAAAGATATCACGGACATTCTGGTATTTGTGAAAACTAAAGAAAAAATAACGAAAAATGATAATAAACTAGGAGAGCATTAACAATTAAATGTTAATTGCAAATTATTGTAAACCTAATTTATTTTTTTATTCTGTGATGTAATTACGTCGTATGTTGAATTACTAAATTATGTTCAACTGCGTTATTTTCCTGAATAAAAAAGCTGCTGGGTGAAGTGTGGCAGTGACTGGGCGGTTTATGTAGATCTTTGTAGTTCATTTCACTCGAGCTGACTCGCTCCTCTCGGGGGAAACAAATAAAAATACATGTCCCAC
The DNA here is from genome assembly GCA_002313205.1 of Laupala kohalensis. Classification (NCBI taxonomy): domain Eukaryota; kingdom Metazoa; phylum Arthropoda; class Insecta; order Orthoptera; family Trigonidiidae; genus Laupala; species Laupala kohalensis. The sequence goes on along the minus strand of NNCF01126094.1, from coordinate 128,192 downwards.
CTGTCCTTCATACGTTTCTCGACTTGAAAAACCCCAAATGTGTTGTTTTGACGTGTTCGTTGGGTCCCAGGTGCAAAAGCGTGCATGGTCGAGGGTAGGATGAAGGGTGCAGTATAACGATGCAGAGAGGGGTTGCTGCTGGCAGACGCGTAGGGTGGTACGCTTGAGAGACGCGTATCTACTGGCAGAGACAATGCACGGGGACAAATCGAATACGACGTGCCTATCGATCCCTGAGGGACTCCTCGCTACATCGGAAACAAGAGTTCGGTATTACCTTAGGCCACACGTGTTGTACAGCTCTGACAGTATACATCTGCATATTTCTGCCTGTATTCTATTTGCTATATACATCCGAGAGGCTTATATTTTAAATAAATAATTGAAAACTTATGACCTTTATGATGAACAGTATATATTTTGTGATATACTCGGAACGTAGTGAGCTATTAAATCACAAAATATATACTGCTCGTTCGTTGAAGATCGTAAACCTGGAATTATTTATTTAATTTGACTATATAATGGATGTTAATAATAGTAGAACTTATATTTTGAAGTTTGAAATATGTTTTAAATATGCTTCGACATGAACCTGTTTCGTACATCATTTATTTATTCTATGATTATTTGTAATGAATATATCGGTTTTATATAAAATGTCTGCTATTTAGAAAAGAGAAAAGTTGCTTTTTATAGATGTTCCTTTAATGATATTTCTGATGAAATTTAATGAATTTGAAAAACTATAAAAATATACTCAGAATTCCTTATTAACTTATTCAATTATTACTCATATTCGTATTATTTTTAATAATCGATATTATTCTACATTTAAAAAAACTAGATTTAAGTTACATTTTAACATGGCAATTTTAATACCATAGGATACTAGAGAGCAAAAAAACATTAAAAATTAGGATGAATGAGTGAGTTGTACACGTTAATTAACATATATTTGTCTGTAGCACAAGATAACAATATTCAAAATTTTTATCACAGTTTTTGATGAACCGTACATTTTTCTGTAGTATGTCCGCAAGAATTGTCAATAAAATAAGGCAATTTATTGAAAATTAATGGCTGGTCCTTTCAAATTCTCTTGTGGTTAAACTAACAACTTGGTGATGCAGATAAAGTTATGAGGTATAGTTTATTATTAATTTTTTTCCATTCATTTTACAACCTCAAAACGGAATATTTCTTAATCAAATGCTGAAAAGGTTCATGGGTCATTAAAATAATTTATACCAAGAATACTTTATAAACTCGATGTTCGTGAATACGAAAAATAATTTAGGGAACTCTTATAATGGTAAGAGAGTAATTAAAGACATAATGTTTTGTGTATGGTGGATTCTTACTTCGCTATTCAAGTTTGGATGTTTAATTCTTTCGTTGTTAATGCTTAGTAGAAAAAAATGAAATGAATCAATTATAATTCTTGTCTAAAAAGTAGGTATTTACGATTGTCATAAAATAGAATTCCAAGGTTGTAAATAAAAAAGGCAATCTATTTCGACAGAACTGGCTCATTAAGACCCCGTTAAGTAGGAAAAAATTTAATTAATTTCAGCATTTGCATTTAAAGTACTTCATTAAGTTCTTTCATGAAAGTCTCATCTGATTTCGTTGAGTGGTTCAGCGGACATCGTATAAGCGTGAAATTCCATTTACAGTGCCCATTTTCATTTAATGAAATCTTTTTCTCCTTTTTTAAATGTAAGTAATTGAATATTTTTGGAGGAAGACTGACAGATTCTTTTCTCTCATGAATAACTAATGTATTGCTCTGCATAATCTATATTCAGAATTTAGAGATGGCTTTTTATTTATCTCTGTGTGTGTAATGTGACCTTAGAAAAATCAATTTTTCCGTTTTTAAGAATTTTAAGTTTTAATTATTGTTTTACTTCGATAATTACGTCAAAATCGCGGATAATCCGCAAAACACATTCTGCGTCATTGCCCGCACAAAAATTAAAAAATTGTGTTTGTAAACATAAATTAATTTTGTAGTTTACTATGTATTGATAAAAATACCAGGAAGGAAAAAGGATATTCCCATTGATATAGCAAGTAAACAAACATTATCAATGCTGCCTTACAACACGTTTTTATACTGTTCAATTACTCCCCAAAACAATGTTGGTACGCAGTATAAAGATACTGCAGGATTTTATCGTAACGGCATTAAATAAGTTTTTCAGAAATATTCCATAAGATCAAGGTATGAAAGAGCTTAGACCGAAATTGTTGTACGTGGTGCTACCTTTTTCCTCTGCAGAACAATGAATCGTGAGTCGACTGAACAGTAGAAGAACAGTGAAAGAAACACAATTAACAATTCAATTGTTTGAATTTAACTTTTCCATGAAATAATGTCTTCCTTTGATGAAATTACTTATGCCTCGTCTAACAATTTTCTTTTATATGATGACCTCGATCAGAATACAGGAGGTTTTCCCACAAAAACCGAGTAATTATTGTATGAAACTTGGGCGATTTAAGTTAATTGGAATGAAATATTCATTGAACTGGGCCATATCTCTTCATATAAAGGCTGGAACTCAAAATCACAAATACAATTGGCAAATACATATTCCTCATGTCAATTTGTCTCACATTTATCTCAGAAACGGCCTGACCGATTTTTGATTAATTAAAAAAAATACTGTTAAAGGAATGTGTGAGCGAAGAAGTATTTTCCATGTCTCGTTAATTATCTCGCATTTTACTTTTTTTAGAAGTTTGGATGGTACTGACGATTCATAATCATCCAAGTAGTTGGAGTAAAATACGTAATTTTCTTGACATTCTGTCCCCTCTACAAAATAAAGTCAATAAGAACATACACCTGAAATTTCTTATAAATGAATAAACGAATAATGCTGTTTTCACAAAGATAACCCGCATTATTAAAAGCAACAAAAATAATGGGATAATATTAGCATACATGTATAGTTTATAAATATATTGCAAAACTTGTCAAATTGGATAGATCGATTTTGAAGTACGTGTTTTTGGGGTTTCCGCTGACATAGAAATGTTTTTTTTTTTTTCGTGAATAATTTCTGTTTTTATCTTTGTTTTTTTCTTCTTCTTTCGATGTAAGTTAATATAGACTAACAGCTACTGAGTAGATATTATGACAATGACTGGTTTCTCAAGATCGAAGCAATATATCATTCTAGGAAAGAAATCAAATAGCTTTCTAGATTTAAGGGTGCCTTACATTAAAGATCAAAAATATTTTAGTTATGATCCTCGTTTTTATTTTACATAATTCTATAGTTTGCGCAATATATTTTTTTAATTTCTATGGATGGCTTTTTCTAGATTCAATATCGAGAGAATATCTCAACATTTTCTCCGGCACCTAACACATCAAGCACGTAAGTCAGTAACAAGTTTGTTTCGGTAAGAATATCATAATACCGTAATAATAATTTAAGTTGGGGGAATTCTTCCGATTTATTTTACGATTGTTCACGTACTGTTTACAGAGATAAGTGAACTCATACCTATGTCTCGTCGAAAAAGATTTTCCGAATTAGGTCGCGCAAAATGTGTCATATAATTGCGATGATATACGATCTCATAGTGCGTGTGCACAGAGTCAACTATATTTAATGGACACCAACTATGTTTAATAGTTACAAGCAAACTTATGAACTTATGGACGATCTTATAAAGCCAATCTACGGCATCATATTTTCTTAGAAACAGAAATAGAATTTTTCTGTTTCTATGTTACACTTGGTATCACAATATGTTTTAGTTAATCCGATTGTTTGGTATTCTTGAACCATGATACCAACAGAAATTTAAACTGTTCTATTGAAATTTCTTACTTATATTTACGAGTTTAATTTAACTCCATTACGAGCTTGTTGATAGGGGAGTAGACCTGTATCATAAATTTAAATGCATTTTTATATGAACAATAAGAAGAAAAGGATTGGAAAGATGATAGAAATACATCTCTTACGATATCCTACGTACGATTGAGTGCACACTGCAAGGAGCCTGTCGGTAAGCAAAGAATTGGTTTGACACAGCGACATAAGTAGTTGTGGGTCTTAAACGGTATTTGATGACCGTTTTATGATGTTTTCGTTGGGTTTCTTTGACATTAAAGTCGAAGTTTCTCGACAATTATGGTTTTTGTTTCGTGTTTTCGAGATTGATGTGTCGTACTATAGACGAGAAGTCCATTAAAAGTGCTTTTCTATAGTTGTAAACAATCATGTGATAAAATTTTAAAGACACTCAGTGCAATTTCACTTAGTAGTAAAAGAATTCGATTTACTGAGCATAATCGAGGTCTGTCAAGTTGTTTATCAACTTGGTTTAAGTTTACACTCTCTCATACGATACATATTAGTTATGATTAATTAATTAGGTCTCCAGAAGTAATATTTCTCGTTTTTGTAGAGTGAATTAATAACTAACAAATATTGCTGCATATTAATTTAGTTTAGAGACTGTTACAAATGAACACTGATATTGAGAGAAAAAAAAAGAATATGATATGAATATGAATTATTTTTTGGGGGAAATCACTATGAAATATATTGTATAAACAAAATAGATAAAATTATGCTTTTGAATACCTAGAATCAGTGAATAATATTTATTAAATTTGAGACATACTGTTTCACTTCCCTTGAAATACCCTTAACTGCGTAAAATGACATCCAATCGCTCATTTGCCAATTACTCCTCAGTCTTTCATTTCCGATCTCCTAACAAAGGAGAAAAGAAAATGAAAAAAATGAGACAAGATTTTGTAAAATTCTTTTCAGATAATTTAATTTAACTTTAAGATAGGAATGGCAGACGTAAAGAGTACAGCTTTTCAAATTAATTCGCGGTCTGTTTTTAATTAGTTGATATGTTATTTTTTTAACACGTCTCAATTGTGTCTCAAGAGAAATAAGACACACAGTGCTCTCCACTGATTAACCACACAATCTCTTAGATCGCGCTTTCCTGAAACTACTTCCCCTACAACTACAGGCACTCTCAATCGCCGATATCTGAAACACCTCTCTCCTTCCCCCTACCTCATTTCTCCCTTCTCACCCCACCCAACCAGGTCTATAGCACGCCCTAGTTGGCACGCCCGGTCAGAACCGGTCTACCTTGTTAGTCACCTTGTAGTAATTATGCAATTTAGGTTCATAATTCAACCTCGTGGTCGACTGAACGGACTCACACTTTGTATTGCGAAGGTATCGCTCTCCGGTCCCGTGGCGGGCAGGTTCATTTGTCAATCTACAAAACTATCACTCGAATTTGACCTAACTTTATTCACCTACTGTCTGCGGTGTATCTACTAGGGGTGGCTACAACCCCCGCCTCCCCATGGGACCTGAACTGTCAACAGACAAAAATTACATTTATAAAAGGCATACTTTGTAAAGTGTTACCAGATTTTTCGCACATTAAATTTCTGTGTAATGGGCAAACGTGATACGAATTTGTATTATAATTTCAGCGTGTTACATGCACTGGCTGAAGCAACTCGCAACACTAAGCGTATTCCATGCAGGTTAAACTCTGCAATACTTGTATAAGTGATTCAGTGCAACCACATTGCGGACAGCACAATTCATGGCTAGCCTCCAATGTTATTAACGCTTTGAGCAGGCGGTAGGGGACGTCTTTCTTTACAGAACCTTTATCCTCACGGAGGATGGGACGGTCTTGAGACGTTCGAAATTTCTCTTTTCCACATGATTCATGTCATCTATAGACGACATGCAGATTTCGTTCTTTTACGTTTTTCCTACATACGTTGTGTAGTCTCTATGTACGTTGTAAGCTTTTTATCTCATTAGTAGATTATTTATTGGTACTCGGATTAAATAGAATATCTCATCAAGACAGTTGTTTTAGAGAATATACCCTGCACAAAACTCTTGATTGAGATTTTATACTTTAAATTTCATAAATTTTTGTAGTTTGTTCATTATGTCTACATTAAAAATATTTTTTTTATGAATTATTTGATTTGCATCTTTATAAAATTCTTATTTGGTCCAAAAACCTTATCCTTTAATATGTATTTGCCATTTTAATAAACTAATACATTTTGACACTATTTAATATTGTTAATTATGTATTTGATTAGATGATGTAATTTATTTGAAGATAATATTTATAAAATCTGTGTTGAAAAACTACAATTTTCAAGCAGAAATGTTCCCCACATCTTTCCTTGGTTAGCCTCCCCCTTGATTGCAATTCAGATCCGAAACTGCCTACTGACCAAATATACCTGGATTTATAATTCGGTCATTAGGCAAATATACCTGAAAAATATACTGGACAAATATACCTGAAAAGTATATTTGGTACTTGAGGCGTTTATTGGTGAGGTAACTACGAAAAGATAGAGATATTAAGTATACACGCGCTATTCGATGTTCAATGTATGGATTATTAGTATTCTAAACAGTATTCAGTATTCTAAACAGAAACAGCTGTGTTTTGGCCATACATTGCTATTCTTTTCTGGCATATTCATAAAACATGTTTTGTTATTACAGAAAACTTCTTTTATAGCTTCACGAGACCTTTACATTTAAATAAAAAATATTCCATTAATAAGCTGAATTACGAACAGTTCCAAATTATGGTTTAAACCTAAATATGTGAAGTAATGAATGATAAATTAAAATTTTTGGCAAGTGGACAAATTTTTGGCAAAATTTTCCTCAATAATCAGTGTACGTTACTGACGAAGTCTGCTATGCAGCCGAAAAAGCTTTCTAACATTAAAACAATGAGCAACATACAAACGACTTTTAATTTATCATTCTTTGATAATATTGCTAACGCTTCACAATTACCAAGTGAATTAATGAATAGCTGTTAAATACATGTATTGACATAACGAATAATGCGTTGAAGTTATATTACAATTAAGCCATTGACACGTTGTTTCATGATTCATAATCAAATTACACGTTTTCCGGTTGCTTCAATTTCCAATCATATGTTGATTTTTAATCAAGAAAATCCTGGCATTTTGAAAATCTATTCAATTTTTATATATAAACGCTAAACTTGTTTAACCCGACACCTTCCTTCACAGAGCATCATGTGCGGTTATGCGGAAATGTACTTGAAATTAACCTTCTTCATATCTAAGGGATTAAAATTATGATTTTTGCAGGGGGGGGAGTGAGGGAACACATGGAAGCTTCGTTCCCACCTTGCTATGGTGTTAGTATATTTTTTCACTTAAATGATTGAATGAATCTAAATCTGAGCTAATACGACCTGTAAACACCATTTTACATTTAAAACTAGAAGTAGGGAAAGTTGGCTACACAGTAGTAACAATATTTTGCTAAAATGGGGAAGATTGGCCATACAATACTAAATGTTCCAACATGAGAGCTCCTATAATGTCCAATTTGGTACTACACTCCAGTTTTTTCTCCTTCACTTTCCGAAAACTAATAACGTGTATTTCCTCTATATCAGTATTGTCGAACAATGCTTTTGAAAGAATGCGTAGTTCATGAATTCCAAAGTTTATGTAAGGTCGTTGGACTACTCAACTAATAATTTTACCTGCCGTGTTTTAGAAGTATAATTAAAGTTTTACTGCTTGTGGGTCTCTCGGAGTTGAATTCAGTCCATTTGAAAGAAAACCCACGAACGTTGAAAAACATTTCATTTCTTTATTTAGTTCATTGGTTAAGTAGTAACAATGCTGATACTTTCATCTGATTTCAATTTTAATATAAGAGGAGAAATATCTGATATACCTAGAATCTAATTTTACAATTATTTAATTTAAAATATATGTATACAAATTGGGTTTCTCATAGTTAGACGTTTTAATATTAAGTGAAAACCCACACAAACAATTCAAATCACGTAATTCTACTACTATTAATGTTCATTATGAAATCTAATTAAATAAATAACAAAAACCGTACGACCTTTTATGCACTAATAATATTTTTATTGATTTAAGACGGCGTAAATCCACGTCGAAACGTAGTGAGCTATTCACAAAAATTAAAATTTTAATCGTCCATGGAAGGTCGTAAGTTTTTAATTATTTATTTAATTGCAAATCACAGAATGTTAATGTGTATTTTCCAACTCGAATGAAATGATCACAATCGCGCTCCAGTCACGAAATAATTTTGGATAGACATGGTATTCATTTTACTGTCGGCTGAGTGGATCTGAATGGGAAGTGGGATTCGAATCTCAGCGTTTTACCCACTAACTGAATTTGACTCTACGTCATAGAATGCTCTCCCTTGTTTGAGATGAAATCACATCGAAATGAAAGAAGGTTTTTCTCTAGTTTTCCTTCGGACAAAAATGGATTTATATACAGGCTCATTAGTTTCGGGTCTCGGGGAAAGCCATTAATACTTTTGTTTAATAATAAAAAAATATATTAGATCTCGAATTTTCACTGATTATAGAAGTTTCAATTAACTTTGGGAATAATAAATTGATAACATCCCTCATTTGTTAAATAAATTGTTTCACAATTATTCAATCCGCCACCGCCTTTAAGAACCTTGATCGGAATTGATAGGATGGTCCCTTGATAGATTTCAGGAGTGCATTTCAGGAGTTGTCCCCCACCACGATCATGAGCGATTTTCAACTGTTTTTTTTTATATAATGAATTTATGTAATGAATAACTAGAATGTTGTGTGAGGTCGGAAGGGGGATGTCTGAATGACGAAAAAGTAATGGCGGAGCGGTTTTCTGGAGCTGAGCCTCCCCGCTAGGCGATAGCGGCGTTGAAAACATTAATTTGCGCCGTTCCAGCGATGGCGTCCAGCGCGTATATCACCCGCGCTGTGGGGAGAAGAAGAGGCGAGAAAAGGGAGGAAGAGAGACCGACAAGATCTGCAACAGCCGAGAAGAGGCTCTTTCCGACGCGTCATGACGGGACGTCGCTACTCGTCATCAGATATCTCCAGTCAGCGGAGGCGACATAAAGAGCTCTCCAGTTTCACAATTATTCCAAGAATTTTTTATATCGCACTTCAATTCGACTAGAATATTTTTCACTTCGAGATAAATAAATTATCACTTACGCCCTTTTTTGGAACGATCGCAATATATTTTTATTGTCATACCACTACACAACGTTTCGATTCAGGATTTTAGTTGTCTAGAGATGTAAACAAATTGTAACATGTTACATTACACCGTATTAATAAACATCAACTCGCCTTGCTCGCTAGGGGTCATACACCCAGACACCCAAATAGCGGGCTGCGCCCGTGCTAAGATATCCAGAGGAAAAAACATGATTGGTAAATTTAAATGATTCTCCGCGAAGTCCATCGAACGCGTAGTGCATCCAGTGACACTTTATCTAAAAGCAGAAATTAGGTCTTTCCGGCACCCTACAATGGGGATAAAAATTTACTGCAAAATGACTGATTTATTGTATGTATCTACTATCATGAATTATTTTCAATTATAAATATGAATTCCGCAGTTCTGATTGTCGTAAATATTCTAAATAATATTTCTCTAAATTTTTGGTTGATGCATACCTACGTTACCAATTTATATATAAAAATAAATTATGTCTACAACTTGTGTATTGCCACTGCACTCCCTAACATTAAATAATTTATTATCAATTTATCAAACACACTTGGCACTTTCTTGTATTTATCGCAGGCACCTTCATTTCGCGAGGCTGGAAAATAATGGTCTTTAAAAAAATATTATTATGATATTTCAAGTCATGTTCTACATTCATTCTCTATTAATTAGTAATTAAATAATAAAAATAGCTTTAACACACGTACGAAATGAAAGAATAAATCAATACAAATTTTCGATAAGCACACAACAAATTTTATTGACTATTAATATATTATGCTTTGACTGGTAATGCTCATTGTAATGCTCATTGACTGGTAATGCTCCTGCATACTGAAGTTACGAGGAGTAAAACAACTAACAATGATAGAATTATAAGGTAGATGAAAGATAAAATTTCTTTTTCACGAGAAGCGTTTAAACACAAACTACAATTTTGTATCTTAAAGAGCATTAAAAATTACACAACAGCAGTTTTCCAAAATAAGTCATTCCAAGTTTAAATGCAAAATTAAAATTAAGTATATCACACAGAAATTATTATAGAACAATCAAACTCTGCTGTCTGCCTTCAGCCAAAACTAACTAACCAAATATTGCAGTTGGGAAGTTGGCTTTATGAAATAAGCCCATGCATTTCCTGGATTGAAAACCGACGCTGCGATAATCCGACTATTCAAAATTCCGACTCTGCGAAATTCCGACTCTGCAAATTCCGACACAGCGACAATCCGACTCACCGATAATCCGACCCTGCGATTATCCGACTCTGCGATAATTTGACTGCGAGAATCTGACTCTGCGAGAATCCGACTCGGCGATAATCTAACTGAGATTATCCGACTCTGCGGTAATCCGCCTCCGCGATGATCAGACTCTGGGATAATCCGACTCTACGGTAAACCGACATTGCGGTAATCCGACCTTGCCAGTCATGCGACTCTGGGGTAGTCCGTCTCTGTGGTAGCCCGTTTCTAGGGTAATCCATCTTGGTGGTAATCCGACTCTACGGTAATCCGGCTTCGGGGTAATACGAGTCTGGGTTAATTCGACTCTTGGGTAAACCGGCACTGGGATAATCTTCCATACATGCGTTTTTCACACATATGCGTCTTTCCTATATATGCGATTTTCGCATGTATTCGTTTTTCGCATATCCGATAGATGCATTTTTCGCATATATGTGTTTTTCGCATATCCCACATGCATTTCTCCCATATATGCGTTTTTCGCATATCCCATACATGCATTTTTCCATATATGCGTTTTTCGCATGTACCATATGTGAGTTTTTTGCATATATGCGTTTTCCGCATATCCCATATGTGCATTTTTCGCATATCCCATATATGCGTTTTTCCCATCTATGCGCTTGCCCCATATATGCGATTTCGCCATATATGCGTTTTCCCCATAATTTCAGTAATCCGACTCTTGGATAATCTGTCTCTTGTAAAATCCGATAATCCGACACTGCTATAATCCGACACTGCTATAATCCGACACTGCTATAATCCGACTCTTCGATAATCCCACACTACGTTAATCCGAACTTGCAATAATCCGACACTGCGGAATTTTGACTTTGGGAAATTCCGACTCTGCGGAATGTCAACTCTGCGAAATTCCGACTTTGCGATTATCCGACTCTACGATAATCCGACTCTGCGGCTACCCGACATTGCGGTAATCCGACTTTGTCGGTCATACGACTCTGGGGTATTCCGTCTCTGGGATAGTCCGTTTCTAGGGTTATCCGACTTGGTGGTAATCGGACTCTGTGGTAATCCGGTTTCGTGGTAATCCGACTCGGGGTTAATTTAACTGTCGGGTAAACCGGCACTGGGATAATCATCCCACGTGTGCGTTTTTCGCTTATCCCAATAATGCGTTTTTCTCAAATATGCGTTCTTCGCATATTCCAGTATATGCGTTTTTCCCATATATGCGTATTTCCCATACACAATTTTTGTCACTTTTCACGAAAAATTTCAATTTTTGAGCAAAAATTACACTAAAAAATTCTCAGTGAAATTTACACAAATTTTGTAAATTTTGACTGAAAACTGCAATACATGCATGTATTAATCTTTCCAACTAACGAATTAGTGATTTCTATCAAAAATGTATAATATTGATAATTTATCAATTTGTCAATATTATACCTTGAGTCGTAATGCTACTGGCTAACTATATTCAAGGAGTAAACAAATGGGCCAACTGCATACAGAAGTTGCAAGGAGTAAAATAACTATATTATAATGATAGGTATAAAAACAGATGACTGATAAAATTTCTTTTTCACGAGAAACGTTGAAACAAGAATTAAAAATTTGTTTCCTAAGATGCGCTAAAAATTATACACAAAAGCCAAAATATGTCGCTGAATGTCGTTGCAATAAACGTAAAAAGCAAATACGTTCCATTGTATTGGACGTATGGTAAGAGATTCAGAAATAGAGAATTTGATTAGAAACATTTATAAATGCGGATGACCTTGATCATGGAACAGGATTCTGAAATATGTAAATAACCTAAATACTTTTACATAGTATAAATTATTATTTCACGCCTAAAACGTTATTCTTTTAAAAAGTAAACAAACATTTCAAAAGAATCATTGAATCGATTCAAATTTTCCCGACCTGATGCATCAATAATTTGGCTTGACCAGGTCTTCTTGGAAAAATAAAAACACTATAAATTAATAAATAAAAAATAAAAACTATAACATTAGTTTTTGCACTTTTAAAGATCTGAAAGATCTGGATGTTAAGAAGCTTGATGTGCAACTCAAGGAAACAATGAGAATAATCTAGGGAACATTAAAACCCACTCCCACTCCTTGGCTCCCTGTACTGGTTCACATTGATCCTCCCGACCATAGACGACTAAAAGCGGAACAGAAACTGAGCCACATCATCTCCAAAAACCCTTGATAAAATAAAAACACGATATAATTTAAAATGTTCATAGTTTTTGCACTTTTTAAAATCGTTCAACAAATTTCAATATCAATACTACAAAGTTATTCAAAGCAAGTTATATTAAACATGACTAGGAATATAATACATTCGTTATAAGTATATCACATATTAGAAAACACACTTTTCAAGGGAAATAATTAACACTTTTGCAATAAAAATAATAATCTAAATACGTACACCCAAATATGCGTGTTTCGCATATAATCGTTTTTCGCATATCCCATATATGCGTTTTTCGCATATATAGGTTTTTCACATATCCCATTTATGCACTTTCGCATATATCAGTTTTTCGCATATTCCAAATATGGGTTTTTCGCATATCCCATATAAGGGGTTTTTCACATATATGCGTTTTTTGCATATTCCATATCTGGGTTTTTCGCATATATGCGTTTTTCGCATATCCCACATATGCGTTTTTCGCATTCATGCGTTTTTCGCATATATACATTTTTGTCTCAGTTTTCGTCTGTTTCCGTTTCCGTTTTAGTTTCCGTTTCAGTTTTCCTTTCAGTATCAGTTTGCGTTTCCGTTTCAGTTATCGTTTCAGTCTGCGTTTCAGTTTCCGCTTCAGTTGCCGTTCCCGTTTGAATTTCCATTTATGTGTTTTTAACACATATGCGTTTTTCTCATATATACGTTTCTCGCATATCCTTTATGGGTTTATAGCATATCCCACATATGCGTTTTACGCATTCATGCGTTTTTCGCATATATACGTTTTTGTCTGTTTCCGTCTAAGTTTCCGTTTCTGTTTCCGTTCCAGTTTCCGTTTTTGTTTACGTCTCAGTTTCCGTTTCTGTTTCCATCTTAGTTTTCGTTTCAGTTTCCATTTCAGTTTCCGTTCCAGTTTCCTTTTCAGTTTCCGTTTCAGTTTCACTTTCAGTTTCCGTTTCAGTTTGTTTCATTTTCCGTTTCATTCATTTTTCCCATTTATGCGTTTTTCGCATTTTCCGTATAAGAGATTTTCGCATATACGGGTATTTTGCATATCGCATATATGCGTTTTTCGCACATCCCATATATGCGTTTTTCCGATCTATGCGCTTGCCCCATATATGAATTTTTCGCATATTCCATATATGCGTTTTTCGCATATTCCATATATGCGTTTTTCGCATATCCCAAATATGCGTTTTCTCCATATATGCGTTTTTCGCTTATTCCATATATCCGTTTTTCGTAAAGATGCGTTTCCGTCTAAGTTTCATTTTCAGTTTTCGTTTCCGTCTTAGTTTTCGTCTCAGTTTCCGTTTCCGTTTCAGTTTCCGTTTCAGTTTCACTTTCAGTTTCCGTTTCAGTTTCCGTTTCCGTTTCACTTTCAGTTTCCGATTCAGTTTTCGTTTGTTTCATTTTCCGTTTCATGCATTTTTCCCATTTATGCGTTTTTCGTATATTCCATATAAGAGATTTTCGCATATACAGGTATATGCATATCGCTTATATGCGTTTTTCGCACATGCGTTTTTCCGATCTATGCGCTTGCCCCATATATGAATTTTTCGCATATTCCATATATGCGTTTTTCGCATATTCCATATATACGTTTTTCGCGTATCCCAAATATGCGTTTTCTACATATATGCGTTTTTCGCTTATTCTAAATAAATAAATAAATAAATTTATTGTCAAAAAACAGTANAAAAAAACTAATTTACTCTCCGGAAGCAAGCAAGGGACCATCCCATCAATTCCGATCAAGGGCCCTAAGGCAGAGGCGGATTCAAAAAATTCAGCAAAAATTCCTAGATAAGATAAAAAGTTAGCTGCGAGTTATAATATAGTTTCCGTTTCAGTTTCCGTTTCAGTTTCACTTCAGTTTCCGTTTCAGTTTCCGTTTCAGATTCCGTTTGTTTCATTTTCCGTTTAATGTATTTTTCCCATATATGCGTTTTTCGCATATTCCATATATGAGTTTTTTCCTTATTTGCGTTTTTCGCATATATGCGTTTTTCGCATATTCCATATATGGGTTTTTCGCATATCCGAAATATGCGTTTTTTCCATATATGCGTTTTTCGCTTATTCCATATATCCGTTTTTCGTATATTCCATATATGCGTTTCCGTCTAAGTTTCATTTTCAGTTTTCGTTTCCGTCTCAGATTCCGTTTCAGTTTCCGTTTCAGTTTCACTTTCAGTTCCGTTTTAGTTTCCGTTTCCGTTTCAGTTTCAGTTTCCGTTTCAGTTTCACTTTCAGTTTCCGTTTGTTTCATTTTCCGTGTTTGCATTTTTCCCATATATGCGTTTTTCGCATATTCCATATATGGGTTTTTCGCATATATGCGTTTTTCGCTTATTCATTCCTTATATCCGTTTTTCGTAAAGATGCGTTTCCGTCTAAGTTTCATTTTCGGTTTTCGTTTTCGTCTTAGTTTTCGTCTCAGTTTTCGTTTCAGTTTCCGTTTCCGTTTCAGTTTCACTTTCAGTGTCTGTTTCAGTTTCCGTTTGTTTCATTTTCCGTTTATGCATTTTTCCATATATGCGTTTTTCGCATATTCCATATATGGGTTTTTTGCATATATGCGTTTTTCCCATATATGCGTTTTTCGCATATCCCAAATATGCGTTTTTATATATATGCGTTTTTCGCTTATTCATTCCTTATATCCGTTTTTCGTAAAGATGCGTTTCCGTCTAAGTTTCATTTTCGGTTTTCGTTTTCGTCTTAGTTTTCGTCTCAGTTTCCGTTTCAGTTTCCGTCTCAGTTTCCGTCTCAGTTTCTCTTTCAGTTTCCGTTTCAGTTTCCGTTTGTTTCATTTTCTGTTTATGCATTTTCCCCATATATGCGTTTTTCGCATATTCCATTAATGGGTTTTTCGCATATATGCGTTTTTCGCATATCCCATATATGCGTTTTTCGCTTATTCATTCCTTATATCCGTTTTTCGTAAAGATGCGTTTTCGTCTAAGTTTCATTTTCAGTTTTCGTTTTCGTCTCTGTTTCCGTTTCAGTTTCCGTCTCAGTTTCTCTTTCAGTTTCCGTTTCAGTTTCCGTTTGTTTCATTTTCTGTTTATGCATTTTCCCCATATATGCGTTTTTCGCATATTCCATTAATGGGTTTTTCGCATATATGCGTTTTTCGCATATCCCATATATGCGTTTTTCGCTTATTCATTCCTTATATCCGTTTTTCGTAAAGATGCGTTTCCGTCTAAGTTTCATTTTCGGTTTTCGTTTTCGTCTTAGTTTTCGTCTCAGTTTTCGTTTCAGTTTCCGTTTCCGATTCAGTTTCACTTTCAGTGTCTGTTTCAGTTTCCGTTTGTTTCAGTTTCCGTTTATGCATTTTTCCATATATGCGTTTTTCGCATATTCCATATATGGGTTTTTCGCATATACGGGTTTTTCCCTTATACGCGTTTTTCGCATATTCCATATATGGGTTTTTCGCATATATGCGTTTTTCCCATATATGGGTTTTTCGCATATATGCGTTTTTCGTGTATCCCATATATGCGTATTTCGTATCCAATATATGCGTATCCAATATATGCGTATCCAATATATGCGTATCCAATATATGCGTTTTTGTTTCAGTTTCCGTTTCAGTTCCTGTTTCATTTTCTCACAAATTTAAAAAACACTTTGACAAAGTTTATAATAAGCATATTTGCTATAAAAATAATAATACAAATACGTTTCTGACTGAAACGTTCACAAAAACGCATTTGACACCTTAATAAGAAAATGTATTTCCACGAATGAAACTTAACTACGATTACTTTTGGGAAGTAGTTATTGACGCCGGTTCCAATTAGTTTTCAAAGATACGATTTATGTCACTTTATTTTTTCACCAAGACACTAATCAAATAAACATATACTACACAATACTTCTAACACGTCTATAAAACCTTAAATAACTTTCACATTATTAAAATTCCAATACGATTCTTCTGGCGTTTGGCGCCATAATTCGTACAATTGTATTGTAAACAAAACATTTGAGGTGGCTTTGACAAGTTTGCATGGCACATCCACAAGCTAATGTTTTCGTGTTATTTACGTAATATTAAATCACCGAAAAATGTACTTTTATATTGATATTGTCAAATATAATGAATTTTAACATTTATTGTCATCCTCCAGCTACAACATGAACCAAGTTCCTTACTTGTGCGACTAGTACTGTACAAGGTACCTAACACTTATGATTACTAGATGAGTGAGTGAATGAATGAGTGAATCAGTTACACATAGGGGCTTATATAAGATTAGATTAATGGATTGGCATAACAATTGAATATTAGGCAAAGAAGTTAATAATTTTAAACGTTGCTTATCTGAAACGTTATCTACAGAAGAACAATTTTATGACATGTTTGAATGATTTCTTCTTTTATAACATATTTTAAGCAAATACATACATTTAATATATTGTCCAATTGTTCTGTTGCTACGTTTATGTTTCTTATTACAATTTGTTTACACCTGACGATACTCCAATCTCCAGTCACAACGTTCGTTCAAAAAAGGTCGTAAGTGATAATTTACTTTTTTACCTTGATTATATAATGGACGAAAATAGTAGAATTTTTCACTTCAATTAACTTAATAAAATTAAATAAAGAAGAATTAAAATTAAAAAGTTTTAAACAAATGCTTTAAACATTTTCCATTGATGTATAAAAT
>NNCF01126094.1:44431-110711 GCA_002313205.1 Laupala kohalensis | reverse complement strand
TGTTTTTGTATAAAGCTTATATTTATTGCTTGAGAAGTGAATTTCACATTCAGGTAGCAATATCTATTTCTATTAAAACTCAAGTTGACGAAATACAGGTATGCTTTCTTTTAAACTGTGTTAAATGATAAATATTAGATATTTCTAGTCTTTCGTAAGCAATTGTATTCTTTAATATTAAAGGTTACTGGGATTACTTTGTACTGCTACGAATTATTTGGTCGATTTTCCACACCATGTACGGTATACCTGAGTAACATGAATATACAAAATTCATCTTTCTTCTTTTGAATAAACATAATTATTTGGATGATTTTCTACCAAAATATAATCAGAAAGTAGAAGGTATCCATTTACGACATTCTTTTGCCCAGGGTTTCAATGGTACTACTAGGAGAAAGCACATGGTCCGCGACATTTCTAAGTTAAAAAAAATAAGAGATTGCACGATATGTGTGTTTTTGAAAATTTTTGTCACATAATTTCACCGTAGGTAAATGGAAGTGAAAAGTTAATAAAGATAATCCCCAAACGAGATCTGTATGGTTTTTCCTCCAGTTGGAATATCAGCGTGCAGTATTTTTCTAGTTTTACACTTCTGATAAATCAAGATAGAAACAACAATTTCAAAGAAAAATTTTATTAGTACGTATCAGCTCAATTATGTTAAAAACTATTCGATTAACTGAGGTTTCGTTCACATGTATTGTGTTACTTTATCCTTCATACTTCTTTGTTACGATTTCTTAAAGGAAGTTTTTTTTTTCTTTTGAGACCTCCGTCTGATTCAAATAAAATGATTAAGGGAGGGAAATTGTCTACTAGACTTAGTCCTGAGGTACACACTCATAGGAAATCAATATTAAAAGAAAAAAGATAGAGCTTGCTAACGTGTTTTGTTGTTATGATTATTAATGCAATATTCTAGAATTAAGTAATTTGTACTTTCAATCGATTTAAGGTTAATTTTCTTACTCTTCGTTCTTGATTTTCAGATGTGGTGTTGTGTTACGTTAAACAACATTAATTCACAAAGTGCGAACTACTATAATAAAAGAACTGTAATTCACGAGATTCATGAAAATGTACTATATTGTTACGCATTATAGTTTTAATTTAAATATTACTGCATTTTATGGATATTTTTTCAAAAGAAATTGTATTTTCATAAGAACTACACGCTTATGCAAAATTTAGCCTACTCTGATTTTAATCCGGGGACAGTCTCGTAAAGGTTTCTCATGATTTGTATCAGACAATAATGTAAGTTAATGAAAGCAAAGTAGAAAATATTTGTCGTTCAATAGGAACAAAAATACCGCACCAGAGAAAATGTCATAAAGCGTTGGGTATGCTCCTTGCCAGAGTTTCTCACTTGCAAATACTGTGACATGTGTGAGGCGAGCATGGCATTGTCATTGCCAATTCTCTTTGCCATTTCCCTGTTCCTTTCGTAACCTTTATCCTTTTGGGGCAACATTCCGTCAATGAGAGAGGTCACACGAGAAAGGTGAATTTCTGAAAGGTCAAGTATGATGTGAAAAGAAAGGATATTTATTATACATGTTTGTAAAGGTAGAATAACTACTGTCGTGAAAAATATTATTCTAATTTATCCACTTGTTGCAAATAAAAAGATTCGAAAATTTATACTGACTAGGTTTTCAAATGTTTCATACTTAATTATAAAATAAAATTTAGTTATTCTAAAATTGATACAGGTATAGCACATTTAAACGAAACATTTTTTCTCTCAAGTATTTCGTATATCATGTTGTAAGTAAATGATTAACCTTAATTCTGATAATTACTAAATTTGAATGAATATAAAGAAAACTTAAATTAAATACAAAAACTCGACTCACCAATATTAGGTTGTCATTTCATGTAGTGCTTGATAACAGAGTAAGTTTGTATATACCTAACTTTCTTGTAATTTTAAGTTCTGTTTGTTTTACCATAATTTTTATTGTTTATTTTTTTTATAAATTGGAATATTGAATTCCACTCAAACCTTACCAAGCGGTTTAATTGAGGAATTATGTTCAAAGGAAAGCTAAGAAAACAATGAGATGGAAGTAACACTATTGATAGTTTTAAAACATCAATTAAAACTTATGTTAAAAATTAAACCGGGATTGCAATAAGATTTCAATTGATGTTGGTTATTTTTCGTCAGGTAAATGTGATTCAGAGTTTGATGACACCAGCAACATTTTGTTAAATTGGAGTAAATAATAATAATAAATCGTTTCAGTACAGTTTTTTTCCAATAATTAATTATTAATCCAATTTATCTTTATTTTAATAAACCAATGAGGATATTAAAAGACAATTTGATATTTTAACAATTGCTGTCGTTTGTGAAATTGTAGAACAGGAGCATGTTTCGTTCCCATCTTTTAACTTGAACTGATAGCTTTAAATTCTTTAACATTTTGCGAAGTCGCATTCGCTCTATACTTTTAAGAGCAACTTATTGTACACAAAAAACTGCGTCCAAATTCCCCTGTGCATTGCGCCCTTCTTCAACTTCTCTTCATGCTGTTACTCCATTGCTCTTTACAATCATCAATCATCCGCAATTCATCTTATTCTTTCATCAATCACTCTTGTCATGGCCCATATAGGACGAAGTTGCGGTCATAAAAGCTCTTCTTCTTGGAAATAAATGTCTAACTGAAGCCTGTACTTTCCTTTTCCTTTACGCGCTTAGTATTATATAGTGTCGTCAGGACAAGATTGATCTTAGCGTCTTTCACTCTTTTACGGACACTCTTAATCATTAAGTCTGAAAATGAGTTAATTTAGGAGATCCATTTGATACTGTCCATCACGTTGTGTGAGTTATCTCTTCGCATCAGTTTTGTTACGCGAAAATAATAGAAAATCTTTACCATCAGTTTCTTTAGTGTCAAAGAACGTTAAATGTATTGGTCAGTGAAATATAAAATTTCCTTTGTAATTAATCACATAATTTGAGTTGTCTAGAGAAATGTGTACAAAGAAAGTAATACAAATTTGAAATTATTATTAATATCGGTCGTTTTCATATTCTAGATTATGTATATTTCTATTTGAATAAAAACGTATTTTATGACTCTTTTTTATTAACTATCTCTACAACAATATGTAAGCAGAATTGATTCAATTATAAATTTTTCTCATCATATCCAAACAGTTATGTTGATTATAAGAATAGCCATGTTTTGATAGTGATGGCAAAAAACGAACGATGTGTCTGATCTCTTATTTTTCCTGCTCCATAAAGATATTATATTTGCTCCTAATGTGTAATGAACATCCCGAAGTATTTTCTGCGAATCCAGTTTCCTTCATTTTCATTTATGCTAATCAAAAAAATACTTGCACGAGATTTTCCTTTATTTCATGAGACACTTCAACTGAAGCAAATGGAATAACATTTTTCAACGTGTTACCCGATCTCACCCGAACACAATTAGTCTATTTTGTCTAATAGTGATGATAATTTTATGAAAATCTGTTTTAGTGACAAATTTAACTCGGAATCCTGTAAAAGAGAGGGAACACTACTGTTGCTAATGAATGCGATTCATGTTTCCGATATCTGGTTCACCGCGGAGGAAATGATTTGAAATTACAATCTGTGACCTGATTCTTCAATTTCCACTCATCACGTTGACAAGAACCCGGAAAAAAAAATTTAATTTAATTTAAGCAAAATTGTTTCAGAGAGCATATACAAGAGGATTGCGATATCAGTTGATGAATAACATAGACAAATTCAATGATAATTGGTATATATTTCCTCTAATCTTTTCAAACATTTCCCATCTTTGTTTTCACACTTTAGAAAATGAAACTTAGTCTACGTTTTTAACACCTAAATTATATCCTTGCCAAATTGTTTATATGACGATCGGTTCAGAGGTTTAGTCGTAAAAAGGCAGAGAACTGACACACACTTTCTCGTTTCGCATTTATATATTAGTGTGGATGAAGTTAATGGATTGGAATAACACTCTGGTATTAGACAAAGAAGTTATGTATTATAAACATTGCATATCTCAAATGATATTTATGATACGTATGGGAGTTGGAATTTATGTGCCTACACATAAAACTATCGAGCATTTACTATAAAATTTTATATTATATATGTATAATTTCTGATTTTTATGACATATTTTGAGTTTTATTTTCATTTAATAACATTTTAAATTGTCACTCCATATAAAACATACAGCGGTAACGTTTTCGCTCCGTACGTAAGCGCGAGTTCCACCCTGCACTCGACCGACCTGGGTAAGACTTGAGGTTTCAATTTTCTCCTTCAGTAAACGAAAACATTACGTGACCTTGAAAAGTTTCAATTATTTCTCAGAATTTCTATTTCCAAGTGTTTACAATACACTCGTACGAAATGAGTACTTACTTAGGAAGATTACCCCTTCGGTTTGTATAACAAGTAACTTACTTTTGGGTTCACGCTTATCCCCAATTGTTTGGAAAAACACCAAATTTGGTAAAGTTACCCATCTACAAGGCATAAAGAAATTGAAAAAGATTATATTGCCATTTAAATTAAAATATGTAATTGTCGAGTAAATAGTGAAAACTAAAGTATTTATAAGTTCATTAACGTTGTTTAAGAAATTAATTGACAGTGAATTGTGAAATAACATTAATTTAATAATTGTTTAACAGCATGTGTTTAAATTAATTGAATTCATGTCACTATATTAAGTTGCTATGCCTCCATGTTTTCTCCGCAATTGTTATTCCTCAACTGTGGAATTATTCCTCAACTGTGGAATTACACTGTGGAAATATTCAAGAATTGGTAATTCTGCCGAGTGTTATTTCGTGTGCCTGAGTTCTCACAGCCTTCGAATGTCAAAACCCGCGAATCGGTAAGAGAAACAAAGACATCTGCACCGTCAATACTGTACTTTCGCGCTCGCCGCGCCGCCCAGTCGCTCCGGTTCAAAGCCCGGGAAATGAATGTAAATTTATTACCGTCAATCAAGTGACATAAAAATTGTTCCGTAAGTAATTACGATATTGGAGTCGAACACGAACTAATCTAGGGGCCATCCATCACTCGTGCGGCGGCGAGGGTGGGAGATGAAATTGCGCGGGCGTCTGTGACGGATGATTCAGCTTATTAAAGCGACCTGCCTCCGCCAGGAGGTGCTGGGAGCGGTCGGCGCTGCAGGCGTACCCTCGCACCTACACCTTCCTTTGAAGGAAGCTGATGAAATGGCCGCTTTTACATCGTCGTTTCATTTAGCGACTATTTGTGAGCTGCGTGTGTACACGATGAAATCTTGCGCAGAAATATAATTGTATTTTGTACGCCAATAATGTAACAGCAAAAAGAGAGCAAGAAAAAAATAGTAATAATAACAAATATTATTTGTTGGTTTTCACCGCGAGAAAAATAATTTATTCGTTGTCCCGGATGAAGCCAAGTGTCGTTTGTGGTAACGATTTTACACTACAGAAACGCGACTCAGCACGGATACATGACCAAGCAATTCATCTTAATAACAAAAATTGGTACCAAATATTAATTATCAACCTAATTTTGTTCTACTATACAATTATGTGTTAAATTAAATTTCAGAAATCAACCAGAAAATAAGTTCGTCCCTCTCTTTTATGGTATGCTTATTCGAAGATATAAAAACCTCTGTGTTTACTTTTCCAATTCATTTAATCTTTTATGTAATCTCATAACTTTGTAGTAGCTTAAGCGATTAAAAATTATGACATAGAACTTATCAAATTCTTTATGAAATATTTCCACGAATGTTATACAGTATAGTTGAATTTTCAATTATATACTTTCCAGAGCAAAAATAAATTTAAGAATAATTTGTTTATTTTAATAAATTACGAAGGGAAAGAAATACATGAATTTTCTTTCTTCTAGACACTATCACACTAGCAACCCTGAGATGGAGCTCACAAAGCACCGACATTTCTGAGGACGAAGAAACGAAGGAAGGCTTTAAAAAGGCTGTGTGAGAGTCAAGTGTCACCCAGACACTAATGGGTGATATTTTTTTGTTACCAACTTCTTCCTGAGATTTTTTTCTTTTCCCGTCGTACTGCAACTTTTCCTTGTCTAGCATCGTCCGGGCATTTGAAGTTGCCAAGAATTGTGCTTATTGTGAGTGTCTTGTTAAGTATGGTCGCTCTATGTCTTGGTACTAAGAGAAGTTCATCATTTCTGGTTCTTTTTTGTTTTAAATATTGAAAGTTATTACCAAATTGAATTAAGTGTTTATTATTAACAGCACGATGAGGTCGTGATTTAATTGGGAATATTTCAGGTTTTAAATAATATTCTGATAGATTATCGTTCTTGCGTAGACGGAATATGAAGCGGAGACACGCATTTTATATAACTTATAATTTATGTTGTAGCTTTAAACTTAAATCAGAAAATATAAAATCACATTAGTGAAAGTGAGACATGATTAGTGAATTTACCATGAATTTTCTAGTCGAAGTGAGTAATACGTTACAAAGACATATTAGGGTATGCATGGAGGAAAGGCTTTTTGATAAGTTTTATCAACTTGCGTTTTGCAACTTAAGTATATATCAACATATATCCAGATTGCTCGCTGATTTGCACAAAGGAAGTAACAAATGTTAGTTGAACAGTTCCATGTTTGTCCCACGTTTCCCTGCTTCCACGCTCTTTATTCTCATTTATATGTTGGGAGTCATTGTTCATTTTTAGTACTCCAAATTAATAGTGGATTAGTGGTAATGAGATTTTAAAAAATCTGGTAATTTTTTTTTCGAAAAAAAACACTACCTATAAACTTTCAATATTACCAGTAAAAAAATTGATATTTTCCTCGGGGTAGTTTTATTTGCTTCGGAACCTTTGTTTGGTAGTCGACCATTGGCTCAGTTAGTGTCGGCAACAAGCACTCTTATTTTAATTATCTTCCCCGCCAAAGAAGATACGGCTGACGAAATTTATATTTCAGTATGACTATGCAAAGGTGATGAAAACTTTAGATTGTTTGAAAAGTATAAAATACATTAAGAATTTCATTTACCAGTTCCAGAATTTGTTAAGCCAATTTTTGTGAATAACAAATATGTTAGATGTTCCTATAAGATTGCGAATGATTAATTAGAATGAAAAAAAAACCCACAATTAATAGAGTCTCTAATGTTTTCAACGCGGTTTTCAGTTTCAAAAACCTGTGTTGACTACAGACTTATTCGTTTTTTGAGTGTCGTCAACTGTGTAAAAACAGACATCTATAGAATGTATATTTCCAGTTATTAGTTCACAATTTAAATTTTTGAAAAAGTACTCCGATTTTTAAGACAATTATTGGGTCGGTTTTAGAAGAATTTATTCATACTTAGACATAAACACATTCAATTATGTTTTCATCAAAGAGATCATGAGAATGTGGTAGGGGTGCGTCACCAAGTTGGATAATGATGTGATCTGAAAAATGTCTCGGGAACATAGATTTTTGAGTTCCTTAAAGATATCAGCTATGAAGTTCTGTCCTAAAAAATAAATTATTTAGGTTAAATGAGCGTATCATTTCTATACGTGTTCCGAAACATTTCACATCATGAAAATATTTGAAGAAGTAGGAGATAAAGAGAGAGCAAAATTTTCATTCTTGCTATAAAAATTTGACTATCACGAATTTAAGTCTAATTTAAACACCATCTGAGATGAATGATTTCTTGAGTTAAATATTAAAACCTCGAGTTCATGTTTAGTTCTTTCTCTTTCCTTTAAGTGAAGAGGAAGTAGCGAGTACGAAATATACATTTGGAACTTGGCAGTCCGACTCGGTACAAAGAGATTGCCAAGGTATCTTCACAAGGACGCACTCCGCCCGCTTTAAACAACTCAGTTAAATAATTTAGAACCGTCAGTCCAAAGACAGGAAACACGTCACAGGGAAGATTCCGCCATCCTTACCCTTCGTCAAATATCTTTCCCTTGTCTTGTCAACGCCACAGCCACTGTGGCTTCTGCTGCCACCAGGAACACCATTATCCAATTCGGTCGTCACCATCTTTGCACCCAATTACTTCCTACAAACTTGGCTACCAATAGCTTCACTTCGTTACAGCCACCTGGAAAACAAAAGAAAAGACACTCGTAATATTTTGCCGCGATTTTCAACCACACCCGGCCACCACATTTATTACCCGTTGCAGCATTTCACATTTCGAGGAATCGGAAGAAATGAAGCAGCGATATTAAATCGATTGTCCACGTCTCGCCTGCCCCCTGTCAGCTGTCAAGACAAAAGACGACGCCCTTCGCGACGACCAGAGACAAAAGGCGAGCGCAGCACGCAGTCTCTACAAAATTCAGGAAGAAGGGAGAGAAGCGGGAGCAAGAGAGGGAAATTCTCGACGTATATTGCGAAGGGTACCCCCGGCGCGTCACACAAGAATGGGGGAGGCGTCGAGCAAGACAGGTCGCTGTCCCTCGCAGGGGTTATTAAAATGCTCAGATAAAATATTTTACCTTAAGAAGAAAAAAACGCGGCACTTCTAGGCACAGCGAGAGACTGAATAAAAAAATATCTTGTCTCCGCCACATATTAAATGCAATAGCTCACATTCAAAATAAATCATCTTAAAACTATGTATGAAGAAAAGATAATAGAATGAAATGACTATATTCCTTCGTGAACTTGTCTGTCTAATTCATTCCCAGTACCGCATGTTTAACATACTTGTAATTAAATAAGTTTTATACACATAATGTACAATATGGTATCACATCTAGTTACAGAATCTATGGATTTAAATTGTTCTTATTTTATTATTTATTAGTTGCATGATGCCATAAAAATATTTTTGTCTCTTCCTGTTCTCAGATCACGCCTACAGAAGTTTATGGAGGAAATTAATTGCAAAAAGTAAAACATATCCACTACAACGAATTTTTGTGGTATAAGTTTCAAACTACCTTTAAATGTGAATATAAACGTGCTAGCGGTCGACATTTGCTTAGTTTACAATGTACCCCCGGGTACAGAAGATCGATAAATATACGTGGAAATAAAGATGTATTAATCTATTGAGGTAAAAACGACTATATCATTTCTTATCTCCTTTGAAGTACTTTTTTCTGGTTTGATACCTAATTATTTGAATTTCTCTATTTTTTGACGAGTCTCTATTTGATTCCCTTTCTCATAATTACGATGTATATGTATTTAATGGAAGGAGTCATTAACCAGAAAAAAAGTTGCTTCTCTGTATTGTTCCCTTTGTGGTACAAGTTTCAAACTTTGTTCTTTCTATGAATATGTAACGTGTTCACTGAGCTCTTGCTTCCAAACCCGTCTCCATATTAAGAACGACTCTTCGTACTCCGCCCAAAGGTCATTACGGGAAAGGTGATTAAGAGACAGAGTTAACATCTGCAAATCACTTAATACTTACGGATGGAAGGGGTATCATAAGAAAAATCTACTCGCTACATCAAAATCATTGCATGCAAGAACAGTGTTAGTAGCATGATGCCATGTAAGAGCAGTGTCAGGATTTATTGCTTGATCTAATGTACGAATAAAATACTTTTATTTTCCTGCTGAGTCATTCTTTCTATAATTTCCCAAGCAAAGACCAACCTCCGCCAAATCAGGTGAAAATAGTTTTAAACGTTTGTAAGGGTGCGAAAGAAACATAAATGTAGATAACCAGGCTACAGAAACTAGGTAATAGACATTTTTTTATTCACATACAGAACAGTAGAAACATTCTTCAACCTATCTTTAATAGTTAATTAATAAAAATGTTTATTGATTTTCTTATAGATTAACGAGAAGAAGGAGAAAGACAACCCAAGACTAAAGATGTTCAACATTTTTGAGCGAATCAAAACTTCTGAATGTAATGAATTGTAATATCAAAATGAAGGTTATAAACATAAACAGATTATTCTATTGAAAATATATTGTTGAAAAAAATTATCATGACGCTAAACTTTAATAAATCAGTATTAAGTTTCGTTTCTATAATTAAAACTAATGTTTTTCCAAATTATGCATAGAGCGCCACGAACGTGGCGCCATCTATGATACGCATGCTTGCTTTTAAAGCAACAGTGAGATATCTAAATCACTTCTTCAATCTAAAATCATGAAAATAATCCAGTTCTAGCATTTATTTCCGATATGAGTATTTTTGGTCACTGTAGATAAGAAACTCAAACATTGCGAAATCAAAATTTTCACTTAAATCGGTTTTATCCTGCAATTTTGCAAGGCTGCAATTTTGGCTGCAATTTTAACCAATGAAAATTCAATGTCCCCTCATCAATTTGAACTATAAAAATAAAAAATCGAACATGGTGTATTTTGGTTAATCGATTTTGAATATTTTTGTATCTTTCACCTTCGTGAGGTCAAAAGTAACCTTCGAATCATATATATAACACAACTAGGTAGCTTTGGCTTTCAAATGGAACGATATAAATGCAAATTTACCCTTATACGCGTTTCATACTTGTTCATCATTTGTTTATTGAATTGATTTGCACCAAGTGCACACAATTCTTATATTTTCATGACTAACTTTGAGATTGCCTGAATGCAAAATGCGCTATGAAAACTAAAAAACGGCATTTTATGTTTCTTTCGCACCATTACAAAGGTTTAAAACAAATTTCACCTGATATGGCGGAGGTCGGCGTTTGTTTTGGAAATTACAGAATGAATGACCTACTATAAAACATTTCTTTCTTCAATTGGACTCAAAACATTCATTAAAACTCATATAAAAGTGGCTATTAATTTTTTAAATAAATTCTTAATCTTCATACTTATCAACTAAATTCCATCCAATGGTGTTCTTTAGATTCGTCGCATGTACTAACTTATCTATATTATGTTTATCACACTACATACCACACAAAATCAAATGATTTGGTATTCTCTGGAGTTAATTTTGGATGTCCAGCAATCGAATAACTTCTGCATTCCGCGTTGATATTGCCATATGCATCAACAGTCTACGGAGAGTCGACATCTGAAAATATTCATGTTACATTGAACGAAAAGGAGCGAAGGGAACGGACAACAAACACGGGTCTCCCAGACTTATTCCATTCGTTCCCCTATGTTGTCTACCATTGTCATTAAACTTGTGATGACCACGCGGATCTCAGAGGTGATCTCACGTGAATATGTGAGAAAATGCGCTCTAGTATTCGATCCCCTGTCACGACATATTAACGACAGATATCTAACAACAAAAATAGCAATTCTCTCAGCGGCAACGCGTTTTACCACCACTCAAACGAATGACCAAATTATCTTATTCAAAGACCTCTCTTAGTGTATTATTTCCGCCATAAACTGTATAGAAAGCCTCATTTCTCTTTTAGATGACATTGAATATTGTATCAAAATTAAAGCCAACACAGAAATGTACTTTGAAGCCTTATTATTTGGATGTGTCGCGCACTGGTGCATTTACCCTACTTAGATCGCAACTTAATTATTTGTAAAAGATGTTCAATTTACGTAATTTGCAAATTAACCGAGACAAAACTGAAACTAAAAATCGTGTATGATATTTTTATCACTTTTGTCGTTTCGTAAACATATAATCTTTTAACTTGTATTATATATTTCAATCACACACACAAGAGAAAGAAAGAAAACACTTCCGTAGCGAAGTATGAGTATTTCGTTAGCTGACCAGGCATTAGAAAGCTCAACCCTGTCTCTGCTCAACACGATTGCATAGCAGTGTGCGTGGTGCGACCTTTCATGGCATTTAGCTCCGCGCACGAAATTATTTGTGAAAGGATTCGGTTGATGGTCTCTCTTTGCTCAAGAAAGTGTTACCACTCACTTCGCCTTCTCTTACTCACGTGCCTCGTTAAGTCTTAATGCAAATATCGCAGTTTAAAACGTATCGGTTCCCTTTCGAAAGAAATTGAATGCTCTATACGTATGTAGCAAGTCACGATTGTTGTTTTGGTCATTGCTTGCGCATTTCTTTCGTGAGTGGAGCCCTCACTTTTATATAGTTACGTATTCATTCCTTTCTCTGTGCACTCTGAGAAGCAGGAAACATAACTCTGAGTTTTAGGTAGTTTCTTTAGTCCCATTCTTTTTATTCTACAAATTTCTTTTAAACATATCAATTCAGAGTAATTTTTTATTTGTAAAATTTTCTAAACGTCAATCTAATGCACTTTTTCTAACTATATTTATGGGATATGAAGGTACATACTCCAACATGAGAGATAAAAATGAACTCCTATGGTCGCCAGATATTTTTTTCGTTTAATGAATCGCCTACAATTCATTGCATGAATTGCCTATTTTCTCACGTCACTAGTTCAGTGTGGTAATTAAGTATAAATTGAAAATTAATTGTAGGTATTTTATAAAATAATTTATTTGTGTGCCATTATCAGAGGATGAGAAAATTTGAATTCAAGAGTATGAAATGCAATGTTTGCCATTATTAACATTGTGAAACATTTTAACTATTCACATGTTTTCCATTCTTTAGATTCGTTGTTTCAAGAATTGTTCTGAAATTAATGTATGTTAATTCATTTTTGAACAACTTTTTCAGGACAATGTTTTTGACTTATGATGGAATTAAATATTTATTTAATTATTATTATTATATAAATAATATTATTATATTATTATTATTATAGTTATTAAATAAAAAAAATTAGCCTCAGAAACGTTTTACAAAGTTATTGTGTTTATCTCGTAGGTGATTGTCAAAACTGATCGTGTAGGAAGAATTGTCGAAACGGCCAAAATTAGAAATTTATGCATTTATAATCCGAAACTGATTTTATACCGACGTTAACCTAATACTTCAATTAAAGACATTAGATACTTACTTTTCGCTTCTTTGAAAATACATTCGTTTTAACGACATTTTATGACCATGGACCAACTTAGAAATTTATAGTAATAATTTTTTTTTTTTATGTAAAGACTTTTTTTTTTAATTTTTTCTGGACCTGTTCTTCTCTTGGAACAGGAACTTGGGTACCAATAAACTTAACGAAGCATTTTTATTGTATGGAACTCGACAAACATATAAATCAAGTAAAATACTTGTAGATTTTCACTTCAATGTATCAGTTCATGTGGCTGGGATCATGGATAAATGAACCATCTGCTACTTACTATCGCTGTTGTAATACTTGGATACAGAAAACTAGATTATATCTAGACGCTATTCCCCACAAAATGTTTCACGAAGAATCTAGTGAGTAAATCCACGTACAATTGGGTCTCGTTAGCGCTCGTTACCGCGGTCCTTAGGGTGTCTGGTCAGGGAAGTACGTTTCGGGGACACGTCGCTGGGTCGTTTCACTTTTGGGTACCGGTCTCCGAGACTCAGAGCAGATTTGTGGACATTTCGATGTCATAGCATTTCTCTGGGAATTTGAATTGCTGAATTGCCGGTTGATAAGAAAGCAATAAATCTATTTGTGTGTCCGTGATCTTTCTGAGCGGGAATAAGGGGTAATGTACTCCCTCAAATGGAAGTTGCTGACTGTTCGGGACACATGCGTTATGTTTATACGTTGCATATAGTTATCGCTATCATTTCTCGTAAAAGGTCTATGATGAAGGCATGTTTATTTGTCATAAATTGTCTAGTAATGTACCCCAATCATANATATATATATATATATATATATATATATATATATATATATATATATATATATATATATATATATATATATAATAGTTAGTTCACATATTATATAAAATTATATCTTATACACTATGCCACAACGAGGAAATCACACCGTTTGCGTCATAAAGCATTGGACTGCGATTATGATCTCCACCCTGTTGCGTGGAAACCCACGCTTAGAGCTGGAGAGTTTGTAGGTGAAATCCATCAGCGACTGGCTGGGGCACAGCTGGGGTATAGTGTTTCCACCGTATTGCAAATTCATTATATTGGAAGTTCAGTAAAGAAATGTACATACGATACTGGTCTATCCGATTGATGCCATCCCTTGTTATTGGGTCTTAACGTTTCGGTTGCCATAGTGAAGCCTTCTTCAGAATTACACCGACCTTGTCATTACTGAAGAAGGATGCAATATGATAACCGAAAGTGAGTGTGAGTAAAAATGTGAAGATTCAACAATAAGAATAGTCAATTCAACCGGATAGTGATACCAAGCGACACCGGTTGCGGATACCTTCAAGATAGTCTACAGTCAAAATAACATGAGCAAAAGTTACATTGTATACGGTGCATCCAGAAGGAGTGTGTCTCTTTTTAAGGTTGAGTTAGTATGTGCAAATATCGTTTTCTATAAATTTTATAGAAATTAGAGATAATAATTTCGCACAAGAATGTAACTCCTGGATCCATCCTTTCTCCTTTACGTTAACTTCTTGTAAGAGATTTTTATGATTAATAGACTCGTATCTATATGAATAATATGTCATCCTTTCACTTAAATCTCGTTTCTAACTTTCATTCGTATATCTTTCCGAT
Organism: Laupala kohalensis; assembly: GCA_002313205.1. Lineage (NCBI taxonomy): Eukaryota > Metazoa > Arthropoda > Insecta > Orthoptera > Trigonidiidae > Laupala > Laupala kohalensis. The sequence continues at coordinate 96,194 of NNCF01126094.1, read as the reverse complement.
CCACTCTCTTTCTGTCTTTAATAGAATATTTTCTTTGACTTCAACCTTTTTAGTTTTATCGCAGAAACATGATCTATCTCTATCCATTTCATTCTGCTAGTAGTCTACTTTTCATAAAAAACGACATAATTTGCTTTGTCATTAAATTAGTTTTCATTTCAATTACCATTTAATGTTTCTCATTAAAGAACTTAAGTCTTACATTCCGTAAAATTCTCATGGTTCACATTATTTAACAGGTTAGCAAAAAATAGTTGTAAAAGATTAAGAAAAAACGGAATTTCTCTCACTCCTTGACGTATATCACAATTTACTGTGGCTAGTTTAACGTCCCTTGTCATCGGAAGCAACGATTTGAAATTTATTGCAATGGTTTATATTTAAAAACGGCGAAAAATGGTTAAACAACACATGATATTTTAATTAATTTTCTTAGGACTAAAAATTTGTTTCTCACTTTTATGGGTGTTTCTCTGGAAATGAAAGAAGCCAGTAATATTTGATGGGGTATTCACTAAGTTTTCCAAAATACCAGTTTAATAACGTTTTGTCATATCCTCGCACGTTAATTACCGTTTGGAATTGCAGATAGGAGAAATCAATATGACCAACAGATAAGAACTCATCATTCGCAAGTGATGTATTACTTGATATCGAACATTTTTTTCCAGTTGGTTATGGGAACTTAGATCAACTATACTACAAGAAATAAAAAATGGAGGCAATGAGTGTCTGACTTCTCATATCCTCGGTCATTTGAAAAAACTGTATCGGAAACCAAAGGAGAGAAATTAATGTGAAGATTTCGAAGAACCGCTGCGAACGCGATGTAAATAATATTTTATTTTATATGTCAATATATCCACGCGTTCTTTACTTATACTTCGAAACTTTTCGTTTCACGACATTAATTAAAATGGGTATAAAATTCTTTTCCTCTTTTAAAGGAATGAAAATTAATCACCTTGACTATTTGGACTGAGAGCAATCTAGTGAGATCAATATTGTAAGTTTTTCTTTTTACAATATAACGTTTTATTCCTTTCTCTGTAAACTCTATTTCCCTCCCCTCAATGCAAGTCATATTTTACTTATTTTCCATTATCTATCGTATCCAGTCCGTTTTATTGTTTATTGTTTCTTTCATTTTTGCCTGATTTATTCTTTTTCTGACAAAATAGTCTTCTACTCCGCTTTCCTCCCATTTCATTTCTTTAACCCTACGTCCCTTTATTCTAACAATTAAAATGTAACTTCTAGGAATCTACGTAGCATTTTCTCTCTGGCAGTTATTGATTACATTCAAAATCGCTTCTGCTCAAACAGGTTTTAATCCACAAGAAAAACACGTTATAATAAATTCCTACAAATCGTGGTATAAGAATCGATTTATTATAAATCTTGAGGAGTAATGAATACTTGCTAAACTCGAATGGAACGTACATTCTAATGTGATAGTGTGAGCGTATCCTTTTATTTAGGAAGACGATTTCATTTATCTGGATAAAATGACATACGACTTCCTCTTATCTGCTAGTTGAAGGCAAGTTTCACTCGGTTTCATATTTAGCATTAACAATGTAGACAAGACATCAGAACTGTTATGAGTAGTATATGACGCATCACGTAACTCTCGTATACTAATATTGTTTATATCAGCATGGTCGGAACTCTCAATTGTCAGGACTCATATGTCAAGTAACATCCTTTTCGACTAAATAAGTCAAGTAGCTTCTTTTCTTTATGTAAATTTTAAATGCTGTTATTTCGAAAAAGAAATGGTGAAAGACGAATGAATAGGAAATAGCCAACACATTATTTAATGCTCTAACATACAATACTTAATTTGCGTGATTTGCTCCGTCCGGCTACCCACAAAACGAACGAAAAACTTAGGGGATATTTACCAATTAATGTATATGATGAAGATAATATAATTATTACACACATGTTCCAATCTATCGAGACGTAGATATGAACCACGGGCCAAGTTCAAACACAAACCCCCTCTCCTCTCTTACTCTCCGAGTAAGTTCACATCAGGCAACGCCTTCACCTGCCCCGCCCTCCCATGACCTACTGACATTTTGAGTTCTCTCCTCAGGAGCACACGGTCGTCCGCGAAACCCTCGACATTTTCTCTCGCGTACCCTAAATAGCTCCCTATAGGCGTTTGAACACCGCTCATTTATCACAAACGGTTGCTTAAATTACGACGAACGAATTGAAATCAGTTGGTCTGCCTGAAGAGAAAGGCTACTGCAGCTGGCGGTGGAGCTTTCGGCGCGCGTGACAATTGAGTGGAGAGGAGCGATGAGGTCGGCCCTGGGTTAGATGCCCACGGATGTTACCAACGGGAACTCACAATTTCTCTCAAATCATGTTTTTTCACGTTCAGAATCAGAGAAAAACACCAAGTTAAAAATTAATATTCTACAAATTGCAATAAGGAACTTCTGTTAGTGATTTCCATTCAAATTGCTTCCAAGTCATATGTACTCTGTAAACCGTGCTTATATACAGCATAACACGCGAAGAATGTTTTACGAATCCTAGACATAAAAACTGTGAAGTAAAAAAAGTAGTTATCTTTCGATATTGTAAATTTGTTAAAAACATCGAGACCCGTTTTTCTCGCAATTATGTTCGCTACCACCCTAACAAACAAGCTTAATGGGGAAAGCAAGAAGTATTTTTAATATCTTGTTGGATTGATTATGGTACCGATGAACTATTACAGTATTAAACAGCGTTGCCACCATACCTATTGGAAATTATTGCGATACACGCAGCCACGCTAATAGTATTTACGTTCATTATAGTAAAGAGTAGTTTCAATAAATTATTATTACATACTTAGCATCTTAGGCATAATTGATCGTTTTTGCTGCTCAGAGAATTGTAGACGACTGACTCCGTGAAAGCATATCGTGAGATAAAAATATATGCGCAGTGCAAAATCTTAGTAAGGAAGCTGTAGCAGCGTGGATAAAAGTGATAGTAATTCTCTGAAATATATTTGATTGAATCATTCCACGTCCTTGACTATGCCACGGAGAGGAGTCTCAAATTATTTTCTTTACTGTGTCGTAGAAGCAATTCCAAAATAAACTTGTAACGAGAAATTAATTTTGGTCTGTGGCCAGATGTCTAGCCAAGAATATTTTTTCTTAGTTTTGTCCTCTTCAGCAAGAACATGAATTAATAAATTCCTCTAATCCACTCTTAAAAACTATCTTAATGTTTATATTGTGATGAAACAAGGTCCAGTCCAGGCGTAAAACAATGTGAAAATACATCTGCAAGATATTTGTTTTCAACTCTTGTCTCTGAGCAACTTACATTGACAACCATAACCACAGCGCCATAATGTTCACACCAACATTGTATTTTGAAATAATTTGGAAAAAGTTATTCGCCAATGCTTTAATCTTCGAGTTATGCTAACCAGGAATGTAGTATTGTAGCTTTTGTCGGAGTTTAGATAGCGCCGATCCTAGCAAAGACGAGTTTTGTGGAAGACATTTTATGGGACTCTTAATAAACTAATCTTTCCCCTCAGCCACCCTCTCCCATGCGTCACCCCACAGCTGATCACTTTTTGAATAAATTGACCTAACAAGCGAATGAGTTGTATAAAAAAAGAAAAAAAGTTTTAAAAAATATAAAACTTTAATAAATAAAAAAATAATGCGCAATTTTTGGTAAAATACATACCATTATCACTGAAAAGCACGAAGCAAAAATAACATATAGTGGGAACCCTCTTAACCGGTTTGTTCGGTATCGAGATCCTGGCCGGTTACGCGTATGGCCGGTTAATCCAAGGTTCCAGTGAAAAATCGACTTTCGTTCAAAAAGAGCCTACAATTTCATTAGGGTTATCACGAATAAACGAAACCTCATTGCAATTCATTTTATTATACTGAATGTACATACATAAACAAACATGAAAAAATTGAATTATAGAAAAATGGACATATGTACATATTGATTCATGGAAAAATAAACTCGGAATCAAGAGGGTCATTAAGCTTGCGAACTCCCCCCCCCCTAACCCGTTCTGTCCTCCCACATTACACATCTAACGTTGCATTATCTCGTTTTACTTTCCACCACTGTCCAGTATCAATGTTTGAGCTACTACTTGTTAGCGACTATGCGCTGAAACAGAGAGAGAGAAAACTGTTCCTTGGGGTAGGCCTGTCAATCCGAGGAGCGGTTGATCCGAAGCTGGTTAAGAGGGGTTCTACTGTACACAGTAAAAGTCACTAGCCGGTTTGTAGTTTTTTCAAAAGCTTCATCTTGAATAGTAGTGAGTATTAGTTCGATTTACTTTCAGAAAGGTGACAAAATGGATACAAAAATTTCATAATTTTATTTACATTTACATTTTATACTGTTCTCGGAACTGATTTTCTACGCCGACCCCCGAAGTTTGACAACAAAAATTCATATCCTACGCTACGCGGTACAAGTATGAATCTGTAAACTGTATACAGAAAGAACTACAAATCATTTCTTGATTAAGAATTTTCTTTATTAAATACCATCGAATTTTCTTTCTCAATTTAACATAAATACCTTTACCGCATAGTTTACAGTGTACAAACTGCTTGATTCTCTAACTTTTTTTCGAATAATTTTTCCTTTCCAGTAGGCTATTGGAGAACCTTGTTTGCAGTAAAAACTATTACCATGTTTTTAAGATTAAATGAATTCTAGTATCGACTCACCGATATCCAACTCTATTACCATGTCATTTTAGGTAAATTTAGTTTACATTGTTGTTTCTCGTCCTTTATAGTCACCAGTTCAGTCTTATTTCTTCCGTCTATTGTAGTTTCGATCTCATTGTCCCTATTTCCTTACTATATTAGTCCAGTGTGTCTTATTTGTCTTGATTCTAAATCATAAGTACAAATAGCAAGCTTGCTGTTCAGACAAGCATTCACTTTTGTCTGTTGCTAATAAATCTTTTTGTTTTCTTCTTGGCCACGCGATAATTCCTCCTTCCAACTATTTATTAAAATAGTATTTTTATAGTTACCATTATGCAGATGTTCAGAACAGCCACATGCAATTTCGTATCTGGTGTTAGATTTCCATTCCCGTATCTGTTTCATTATCATATCTATCACTTCTATTTTTCAAAACTGTATTCTCCATATGTGTTGGCTATTTACTTCGATCAATGATTTTCAAGTCTCTTGAAACAGTGAACTGATATAGTATTGGAGGAGATATAAATTAATTTGCTGCGTATATATCAAACTTTCAAACGAAGTTCCTCGTACAGTAGTAATAGTAATAAACCAGACTTTCTGTACACAATATTAAAACAAAATATTTGGAGCCGTTATTGAGAAATTTTCCGAAATATATTTTGACCTTCACATGAAGTACTATTTCTAATATAGAGATAAAAACCACGCTACTTCACGACTACACTAAAATTTGTTTGTTGTGGAGACGTGGTATATCAATTATCCCTAATCCTCTATGCGATTTAGGGAGGGTGATCAGTTCTATTGCTTCTGTGGGATGTCTCATGCGATTGTCTGTCAGTTGTGTTCCGATTAACCATGATATTTCTTCTAAATCTGTATTTGACCATTTTATTAGACCAAAGGAATAAGTTAGTAATGGTACTGAAAATGTATTGACGACTTTTACTTTGGGTCTGTACAGGTACCGTTTGTGACGGAGTTTGAGCGAAGGCGTATAGTGGGTCTTCATAAGGTTAGCTGGTCATACTGCAGAATTGCGCAACACGTATGGCAGAAGGTCTCCACAGTGAATCGATGTTGTCGCCGGTGGTCAGTGCACGTGCCCGCCAGCCTGGGTCCGGACAGCTACGACGCACAGATGCACGTCACGACCGTCGCATCTTTCGAAGTGCTGTATCGGACCGCACAGCGACTTCACAACAAATTAGGGGCACTGTTGCTCCGGGGGTGTCAGCGAGAACCATTCGCAACCGTCTCCGTCAAGCAGGTCTACGATCATGCGTGCCGTTAGGGCGTCTTCCGCTGACGCCCGAAAATTGTGCAGATGACCTCCAGAGGTGTCGCGATAGGCGTTTGTGGAAGGACGATTGGCGACTTGTTGTCTTCAGTGATGATAGTCGCTTCTGCCTTGCTGCCAATGACGGTCGCATGCATGTGTGGCGTCGTGCAGGTGAGTGCGAACGTCCGGCCCTGTGTATAATACTGAAACACACAGGGCCAACAACTGGCATCGTGGTGTGGGGAGCCATATCCTACAATGGCCGTTCTCCTTTGGTGATCGTAGAGGAAACATTGAACATCCAAAACATCATTCAACCAGTCGTGCTACCGTTCGTTCACCAGCAAGGCGTTGTCCTTTTCCAGCAAGATAATACACGTCCACATGCAGCCCGTGCCACCCAACCTGATCTCCAAGGTGTACGTCAACTACCCTGTCTGGCACGATCCCCAGGTCTGTACCCCCATTGAGCATGATAGGGCCTGGATGAAACGTTATATTGCGTGATCTGCAAGACCGGCAGGAAATCTGTCCCAAATAAGGCATCAAATACAAATTGCAAGGCAGACCATTCCGCAAGACTACATTCATCACCTCTACGAGCGCCTCCATGGGAGAATTGCAGCCTGAATTGCTGCAACAGAAGGTTATAGCTAGCTTTGACATTTTGCACGCCCTGTCAACTATAATCATGCGCGTATGACTCTGTAGGTGTGATCGTTTGTTGTATACATCCTGGAGAATGTGTTAATAAAATATCCTTTTGGTGGGTACACGAATTCATGGTGTTCTTTTTTCATTTTCCAGTAGTGTATTTGTACCAGTTAGATTCATCCAGATATTCAATGAATCACAAGGGGTTACACTATCCTTCAGAGGATGCTATTTTACCTTTATCGAGATGAATGGACTTGCACTTATCAAAACCAAATTCCATGCATATTTCATTGCTGAATCGAGAGGTAATATCAATGATTTTGTGAAGTTCGACGCTTGACTTGGCATACATTTTAAGTCATCCATATATGGTAAATGGTTCATCTTATAGTTCTCCTTCGTTTTTTGTCGTGATTTTGTATCCATAGTCACGCAGAACCACAGTGCACTTAATGAGACCCCTTAATAGATGCCACGTTTAATTTAAATGAATTTTGAAACAACAGTTCTATTATCAGTAGATAGATGTAGAACAGTCCTCCATTTCTTCATCATTTGGCAAAGGAAATTTGATGCATTTGGGTCTATTTTATAAATGCCTAAAATATCCTGCAGACATGAGTGTGGTATAGAGTCAAACGCCTTTTTATATTCAATGTAAGACATGCTGATGTTTCGCTTCTTTCTTATTGCTTGTGACTCTATGATTGTATCTATTATATGTTGATCCTTGCATCCATTCGATGACCTGTTTTGCAACATTATTAGCAAATAATTCGCATCCTTTTCGTTCTTCTGTCATAATGTTCTTTCTCTTTAGATGGGTGTACATCTTGTCAGCTTTGATAGCCGTCAAGTACTTATACACTGTGGGTAAACATGTGATAGAGCGATATTTCGTCACATCATCCGTATGGTGAACTTTAGGTGTTAAAATGTTTTGTCTTCAGCAATAAATACAAGTGAATTTTCCGGGTTCGTTAAAATTTTTTATATTGTTCTGCAAGGCTTTGATAAATACACGTGAATTGTTTAAACCAGAAATTTTGGATGTGATCAGGGCATGGAGCCTTCCAGTTAGCAGTTCTTTTTGCAACTTGATGTACATCTTCTGTATTTAAGCATAGATGTGGCATCCATTCAGGAGTTTCCATTTTTTGTCTTTCATCAAATAGAAGTGTGTTATCTTTGTCATGTTGTATTGGTTTCTCCCAGATACCATACCACAAGTCAGTGACAGTTTGTTCAGATTGTGCAGATATACTATCTATTCTCTTAACGTTTTGTTGAGACAACTGATTTTTAGATTTCTGTAGAATATTTGATCCCTGAATTCTGCATTTTATTTCTTGCAAGCCACAGATGTTTTGTACATTCTAAGTCGTCCGGAGTACATTGCTAGTCGTTGTACGTAACTGTCAGTAATTTCTACCAGACTGTTTGGTGTCAGTTGCTCCAATGTAACTGGTTTGATAATTACTCTCTCTCTCTTTCTTTTCTAGTTTTTTAGTTCTCACTCCTTTCTGAATTTGTCTAAGTCTTCCAATTATCATTCTCAGCGTACATATACGATATTAAAGTCTAATCTTCCATTCGGGAAGATTCTCATCTTCATTCCTGCGTTCAATTAAACATTCAGTGAATGTTGTACAATTTTCGGTGATCTTGATAAATTGACAACCGTAGAAACAGCACAGTATATATTGTGGTAGAGTTCTTCCAGTGTTTCTACCAGATTCAACTGTGGTGGTTAAATTTTTGAATTGAGGATTCGCATAATCTTGCATATACTTGGTGATACAAAATTTGACTTCGATAGCTTTGGTTTTGCTGAGGTGTTTATGTCGCAGAATTTGGTGAAATTAACACTACTTTTGCTTTATTGCTAATTTCAGAACTTTTATGTCTGATATGTCATTTCCCTCTTCACGATCATCAGTCGAATTTGGTATCATTTGTGTTGGAGCATTTGAGATATCATCATTTCTACTTTCATGATGCTATTTTGCAAATAACATCCATGGTTGCTTCTTACTGACTCACAGTGATTATTGCCATTGTCCTGTTTGATTTCTTTTTAATTTTGTTGATGTGATAGAAGGTGTGTATTGACAATTACTCTCTTCCTGTCCACAAGGTTTTGTTTAGAGATGATACCAACAAATTCTGGATACATTTCTATAAATTCTGTGTGCTTTTTATTTCAGTAACATATCAGGTCTGCATCTGCGTTTGTAACTATCATAAAACAACGAATAACATCAGTGTTCATTTGTGTCGTCCATTTCATTCGTCGTTTTACAAGACCTGCTTTGATGGTTGCTGGTTGACCCGGCAAATCACGTTTTTCAGGAGAAGCTAGATGTTGACTGGTGCTTCTGTGTTCTGCGGCATGTCGTTCTTCGGATGTCCCGACCAGAACCCGCCTTCTCAGTTCCTGATCACCAGCGACTCGCAAACTGTCACCCCAGCGGTGGGTCCATAGATGCCCTGCCGCTCCCCAGGCAGAGGCTCAAGTTCCGTGGCCTTACGACTCCTTGATAACACTCCATAAATATATGGATAGTACCATTGCCTTGTTATCCACTACCAATTTCTGCTGAAGTCCGACTCCCACTTAGCTGATGATGTGCTCTGACGTAGGGTTCGACTTCGGGAGACAAGTCTCTTTTATGGCATGGATAGGACGGGTATCGAGGATAGGTAAAGGATGGGTAAAGACAGGATTGGTCAGATAGGTCGTTGTGGGATACCTTCGTCAGACTCCTCCGACGGGACCTGTTCGGTTTGAGTGACCTGCCTGTAGCTATGCTACCGCCAGCATTGGAGCACGCAAACCACCTCCGTCCATACGGACAATGCTTCGTTAAGGCGATATCCCCTGGGGGTAATTATTATTATTCCTAAGGCAAATTCAAATATTTCCAATTCTATAAACGTTGTGAATGCAAATATTGTGAAAATATTATTTTTTCCATCATGTGTCATGTAGCAGACAATAAAAATTTGCTTTAATTTCTCGCAATGTTTAATATAAAAATACAAGCTACGACTCATTAAATTTAAATAGCTATCATTTTTAAAGTTTTCTTCTTTTTACTTCATAATTTCATTCCACTGAAACAATATATGCGTTGCCAAATCTGATAAGGCGCGCTAGGAACACTGTTATGTGCAGTCACCTCATCAAAATGCCGAACGATTACAATACTATACAGCCAATTTACTCGATTTATTAGTAAATAACTTTTTTCAGAGCATACAAATAAAAGTTGAGGTATGGTTTCGCTGTGTTTACAATGGAGAGTTAGCGGAATCTCTCGTCTTGGGGTGTAAATGAAATGGCACAAATATTAACTTTTCTTCATAATATATTTTCACCACATTAGTTTTATTTATTTTAGGTTACAATGGTATCGGTATTATCCCAGTCCGTCACTCCATTTTAACATGCGGTATCGGTGAAGCGATATTCTTGCGCATTAGCGGTCGCTCGAATCACTCGAACCGTACCCACCCTCTCAATCGCTGACACAGATGCGATACGTAAGCGATTGTATCAGTATCGAATCACACTGATATCGCTTCGTATATGGATAACCCTGCGGAGAACAATGCCACTTGAGATAAATCCCTATTGTGTTCTAGACAGATTCCTATCTCGGGCATCATCGTCGTTAGAAAAGTTGCCACATTATTCGGAGGCAGTATATTGGAATCGATCATTCGCTTTTGCTGTAGAAAGGAGAACGTCCCATAAACCGCGACTTCGCGGTGCAATTCCGTAACGTAACTGAGCCGACCTACCGCCGACATGCGATGTGGACGGCACAGAGAACAAAAAAGCGCACGAACAACATATATCATCTGGTTCGTCGTCGCAGCTCCTAGCTCGTAAAGCGTCCTAGCAGCTCGCGAGCGTTTGCGAACGTTCGTGGTCGTTCGGTAAAATTTCAGATGAGGTCAACGTTTTGCTCACGGGCAACCGCGGACCACCGCGGACCACCGTAGAAGGAGATGGGTACAGAGACATAATCGCCACAACGTTCCCCTTCACTTGGATATACAATAGGAATTTGCAACAAGAGAAATGAATCAGAATCAGAAAATGAACAAAAAGAACTAGAGAAAATGCGTCTAATAGCCATTGTAAATTATTATTAACAACATACAGGGAAGAAGTGTTAAAGAGGGGCTGATTACATAACAAATTTACGATTTTGGGTAGCATTCTGACGCTTCTTGTTCAGCTTTTAAATGGAAGTTTTATTTTTATGAAATCACTATTCACATTCAGCCGAGTATCGGGTTGCACGTCTGTCAGTTTTCAATAAACAAATTAATATTTGGAAGGCATTTGAGAAGTTTTTGAAAATTAGTATTACTCTGGATTTCAGTAATAACAATATATATTTATTCTCAAAATTAATAGAATAGCATGATTGATCATAAATTAATAAATAAAAGGAAAACAAATTCATGCGCGGAAAATAAAATGATATTGATGTAAATTAAGAAAACTTCAATATCTTCGATTAACGAATAACTTAAATTATTGTTGTATGTTCAATTTATTATACAACGAATTACATCTCCGATAAGTGCCACTGCAAAGTGATCTTGCTCGAGATACGTTTCCTCATCTCTGACTGTCAAAAGGGAAGCAATCAGCATGACAGTTATTGTTAGGAAAGCGATAAGCAGATGTCCATTTCCCCACTCCCCACCTATCACGAATCGAAAAAAATGCAAGAATTTGTAAAGACGTTGTACAATTTTGTACAAGTCGCGGTCATTAGTTATTAACTATCTAAAAGGGGGGATGGGGAAATTTTTTACCCCCTATACAAGCCTAAAAATTGAACATTGAAATTGTTCATTGTTAATAACTAATGAACGTGTTTTGTAGAAAATTCAAGTTTGCTTCTAATTGTACATAATCTACACAAAATTACTGCATAATTCTTTTTTCGATTCTCGATAGGTGGGAGCTGGGGAAATGCACGTGATAAGCAACGCTGGCTGTCCTCTACCTAAGCGAGACGCTCATAGGAATTGCCCTTTGCATACCCACGTTGTGCCCGCACGGGAAAATGTTCGCGATGAGCAGCTGTGGACATCATGTTTTATAGTGTTGGGTGTGTCGTGGACTGGGTACTGGGTGTGGACGCAGCTTTAAATACTATGCAGTTTGACCACGATCTGTCATCACGATTTCCGATGGACTGATTCCGCTCGGACTTCCAGCGGTTGGAAAACGTGCTCCGCAAATCGATTGTATGCAGCAGGGATGGTGAAGTTGATGTGGAGATTCCAGATGCTAATCAGGGCATCCAGCGGGGATCTCTAGATTGTTGAGGAGATTTGAGCATTTGGATTTTAGGTTTCAAATCGGGCGAATTTGGTTAGAAAGACGAATTAGCATTAACATATCCATTAAGTTTTCCACAAGCTGCCATACCTCCCGAATCAGTAAGACGAAAACACTGCTCTTCGAATTTGTCGTACGTTCGTCTCTGATATTCAATGCCAGAAACTTGAAACCACAATTTTTACTACCATCTATCCATCGACGATTGATAATGTCCATAAAGATTGTAGTAAAAATGGTAATATAATATTGTCAAGAATTTCACACAGAGGAGAATTGAGCCCACTACGTAAAAATTCCTATAAGAATGGAGAATATTTGTCCTTCATGAGGAAAATAAAATTACAACTAGTAAACATATTCAAGTATAATACATTACGCTAATAAACATTTTATTGCCAATGAATAGTCATAAACTGCGTATGAGCACGTGTAGGATTAGCTAATTTACTCTCTGGAAGAAAGCAAGATACCATTTGATCAATTCCAATGAAAAATCCCGGTTGAGATGGAGCTACTATTCTTCTTCCGTTGAGTACAGATATCATATTACTACTATTAACAACAATAAACTACAATAAAAATTTATTAAAATAATTTTGGTTTAATCTTTGATTATTAAATATAACAATGGCGAGTCACACACATGGCATTGAAATTGAAGAATTCACATTTTTATACTACATTTTATCTGTAGAATATACTTATTATACTATATATTTTATCTGTAAAATATTAATTGAGATAACTGATACAGATATTAATTTCAATTATTAATATCAGTAAATTCCGATCTATTATAAAAAGAAATGATGCAGTGAGAATATTTTAATCATGGATTCGTAAAACTTCAAACTAGTGATTCTTCCATATTAATCTTTTGCGAATTTAATGATGTGGTTGAAGTTAATTAATTCCATTCAATAGAGGTAGTGAGGATTGAGTGCATTAAATAAAATTTGATATAAATGTTGATTGAAAAATCTTTTTAAATTGTACAATTGACCGTCTTTGTATTTAAATGAATGAATGATAAATGTATTTTTTTCCTTTTTCCCGGTGTGACTGGATCTTATTTTGTAACTACATAGTTAAAACATGTTTATTAAATATTATGATTGTATTTATGTCCCCATTAGTACTGTTCGAACCAAACAATTCGCTGCTTCTTTTGTTGCAAACATACCATCATACGTTGACAGAACTAAGGCCGAATCAGTGGGTAAAATGATGGTATCTGAGTCCCTCAGCAGTGTTAGCGTATTCTCTTCAAAAGATTTTTCCAGCATAGAACTGTCCCATTAATCAAACACTTCAAGCTTTACACACACACACACATTGATGTGATAAATCACTCCGAGTGAGCAAATGCAGTACGATTTATCTTGAGAGAGATTTATCGGGAGATAAATTGAAGCCAACGTATTGGTGGAGATAAATCGCTGCGCGCAGCTGTGTGGGGCGTTGGGAAAGCATACAGACCGAACAGACGCGAGGTCTGCCGATGATCGCTTCGCTCGATATCGTGCTTGGCGATTCAGTCGCGTTGAGTCAACCAAGCTAGCAAGTGTATGATAGCCAGTGTTCTCGTGAATATTCTTCTCGAAACATGTCACCCCGTATGAAGCATATTTTAGAAGAGTTTATTGTTATCTACAGAGAATCTCCATGTTTGTGGCAAATGAAAAGCAAAGATTACCGTGACAAAATTAAAAAAGAAGAGGCGTACCGGAAATTAATTGATAAATTACGAGAAATGGAGCCATCAGCAGATAAAGATTTTGTAGTGAAGAAAATAAATAATTTGAGAACGTGTTATCGCAAGGAGCTCAAGAAGAAGAACGAATCATTGAATTCGGAAACGAGCGAAATATATGAGCCAACCTTATGGTATTTCAAGTTACTCCAATTTTTGAATGAGAAAGATATTCCAGAAAGTGCTGACGAGATCGGCGATGAACAATTTGGAAAAGAGGTAAGTTTTCCTTTTTTAATTTCGTTAGCATAGGAGAGTTAATGATTTTTTTTAAATTGTGGGTAATGTGATTTTTCTGGAACACTAGTATACGAATATAAACCATAGCTTTAAGAAGATTATTTTATTTCGTTATTTATTGTGCAGCGATGGTCAGACCATCAGGTCTCTTTTTCACTTAACCACATGATTCAGGTGAAATATTTGACGAAGAATTCAATGCACTTATCCGTCATTGAAATAGAGTAAGTGGAGAAAATCTCAATTAGAAACCTCATCTAAGTCGACTGAGTGGGGTATCGAACCAGCGCCATCCTACGTCAGTCCAGTTCTTACACTCTTTGGCAAATTTAAAGCTCTATTTCCCAAATTCTTTTTCCAAACCATGTTGTTAGATGAAAGAGTAGATCTGATGAATTCAACCTCGCTACATGATAACAGTCATGCAATAAAACTCAGTAGCACTCGTCTTTTTCATATCATTTTTTCATTTTAATTTTCAATTTGGGAACACCTCTAAATCATACGAACAGCGTTTTGTAGAACTCAGTGAAAGGGAGATATTATTTGTCTCTTTGACTAGATTTCACTTTTCGATGTCTGGTTTTTCTTGCGGTGTTATCTACATCAAACTATTCTCCCAGTGAAGTGGACAATGGTGAATACTTTATTAGTTCTTTATGTTGTTCCCAATCTATGTGAATATTTGCGATATTTGTGGCATAGAATTGTGTACTTTACTACATAACTAATTTGTTTCTGGTGCATAGACACATAAATATTTTAATTCATAGTGAAAAGAAGAAAGAATGGAAGAAAAGGGTTTTAGTATTGTCATATTTACAAAATATGTGTAAAATATATTGTAAATGTTAAAAAAATGTTTTGTTTTTACAAAACTATATAATCTTAATACGAACTAAAATGCTCATAAAGTTATTAAGTTTTGGTAGGAGGTTTTTCTCCCATAATTCCTGGGTACTACCAAAATACAAATTCATGCTTTCTCGATGTTAGAGTGGTTAGAATATTAGTTTCGTCCTCCACGTGATCATATGCAGTATTTAAGCTATTTTCGACATGAAGTTGGAATTATCAACATTAGTTTCAATGATCTTGCAATAAATCTACTTGTAAACGGTTTTTGTGCCTGCCTAATGAGTATATGAATTTTCTCATTCAATAGTACTGTCCTTTTCTACAGACATAATAATCGACAAGTAGAAGTGATTATGGATTGAGTCCGATATTTTACTGTTTCATATTTCACACACGTTTAATTAATTAAATAGAGGCATGAGGAGAAATCATGCATCATAAAACGGCAATTTGTCTGAATTTTTCCTTTCCTATAAGATGCCACTCCGAGTTACTTATCGTCCTTCTGAACACAATTGAAGAAAATACTTTGAGTATATATATATATATATACTCACAACATTTCGACTTCGTTTTAAGTCGTCGTCAGGTGATTCAAATTATAACAAAAAAAACTGAACAATTTAACATTATATATAATATGAATATACTCACAAAATATGTTTATAAAAAAAAGAAACTACACAAACATTTTATATTATTGTATTGTATAAACCCGGATAGCCCATTAAAAAGATTTTGTAAATTTATCATATACTTGGGAATGGATTAAATGAGCCCAATCATTCTGTAATTTATAGTTTAGATTTCATCGGCAAATATAAAAACACCACTCGTGATAGTTCTATGAAATTAATTTCATTAGACGTACTATCATTGTTTACTTGTCTTCCAAATGAGTGTCCTTTCGTGGCTCTCCGTGGCATGTGGTAGCGTTCTAGCTCATTACCAAGTCATCCTGGGTTCAATTCCCGGTGGAGTCAGATAAAATTTTTGACTTCCTATATTTATGTCCTAGTTTAAAGCGAACCCTCCTTCCTCTATCCACCTAGTATCAATACTCTAACTATTACTAACAACTCCCACTAACCCCTCCACGTTAAGCGGTCCACCTACTAACAATAGCCTACCATCCAACTTCTACCTCGTATTGCTCCATGTAGGTAAGTTTCAATAGCATGCTACATTTCCCGTTTACAAATACTACGATGAATGAATGCATAAATGAGTTATGTATAAATGGAATAATGTCACGTTGGACAACAATTCAAAATCATTGAGAAATTCCAGAAAAAGAAATGAAAATACCTATTCGAATATTATTGCAGTCTACATATTTTACATTTAATAAAAAAAAGAAATTATCATTAGGTCGAGGTATGTCCCATATGAAGTCCAATAAGCTCTGTTATGTCAGAATTTGTGTATTACGCGATTTAGAAAAAAATAGTATTGAGAAACTAAATTTACACCTGTACTTTATGCCAAATATGTAGATTATATCTTTTGTATAGTGCCAGAAAATGAAATACAAACATTTTTTATACATTTAAAAGTTGCCACCCTAGGATAAAATTCACATTATAAATCGAAAATAATAATAAACTAAATTTTCTTGATTTATCATATTTCTTGAATTACTATTCTGATGATATTAATTATTAATGATTTCTTGATATTAAATTATTATTCTGAGAATACTTTAACACAAAAGAGAGCTATGATTTATAATTTAACCGATAAAGCATTAATGTTTTCGAATGAAGACATTGGAGGCGAAATTTACAGATAGTACGTAACATACTTTTAACTAATTACTATCCCATAGAATTTGTTAATTAAAATAATAAAAAAGATTATATTACCTTCATAACAGGCAACAATAAACGCAACCTCAACACGATAGTATGATTTATGCAGTGTTTCCTAATAATTTTATAACTCTTTCACTTCATAGGTTACTAAAGTCTTAGAATATACAATTAATTTCTACATTTTATAATAAAAGAAATAGTTTATAACGAAAGGAAAATATAAGAAAGATCACATGAATATTAACAACGTAGTATGCAAAATAAAATACAAGTATTCTAATGTATGTAGGTCAAACAGAGAGAGTTGTTAAAACCTAGAATCCGGGAGCACAAACGAAAATGAAAATCAGTTGAACAAAGTGTAGTTATCTCACATTCCAGTAACAATGATTACGTGATGGATTGGGAAAATAAATTAATTATTACAAACATTATACATATCAGAAATGATATTTATAAAAAATACACACGTGAGTTATAATTTACGTACAAACACAAAAAACTCTCTGGTATATACATAACCATATTATGACATATTTGTGATGTTTCTGATTTTTGTAAATATATTTTGTGTTTATAATTATGTTTAATATCATGTTCAATTGTTTTGTTGCGATGTTTCTTGTTATAATTATTATTTGATTACCTGACGACAACTTATAACGAAGTCGAAACGTTTTGAGCTCTATTCATTATATATGTTTTGTTCCTAATGGATAAAATAGACACTCCCCATATAATTTAATTGTTAGAATTTTATTATAACTCAAGAATACGAATTAATTTATTGTTGTATATTTTAATACACATTAAATGGTTTTTTTTTTCGTTTAGGAGATAAATATTGATACCACTCCTGAAAATTCTTTTCCAAAATGGTCATCAGAATACACCAATACAATTCTTTCGGGTGGTGAAAAGAGCTCAAAAGAAGATAATGCAGGTGAATATTTAGCTTCATCGTCTCGATCGAACCCGAAACCCCTGAAAAGGTTGTATACACATCAAGGAGTACAAACGACAGAAGAACTGGAGACAGTGGAGGAACCTGTTAAACGCTCACGATTTGAAGATGATCGTCATGACGTTTTCGGGAGAAATGTAGCAATGGTGTTACGAGGGACTCAAAAGTACCAAAGGATCTTGGCGGAAAAATTTATTAACGATGTTTTATTTGAGGCTCAAATGGGCACATTAACTGTTTCGCATAGATTAATAAATGAATCTTCAATTTCTCTTTCGAAAGAACGTGATCAGCTCTGAAGTAATTTTCTCATTCAATATCCATTTCTTATTCTTCAGAGAGTTTAGATCTTTAAATGGTCTTCTTAGTTTCTTGCCAGTCATAAATGCATAAATTGAGATTTTCTATCATGGCACTTGAGGCATATCATGGTGAGATGGAAGTGATATTGTAGAATCATCCCTCAAAAAAACCTAGTAATAAACTACTGTAGAGTATTTTTCAAAAAACAAATAACGTAGTGTACTGAGCAACGTTACTTGTGATAAACTGCACAGATAAATTGAAGGTGTGTGGTGAAGACTCATAAAATTGTGGTTACGAAAGGTTAACCAAGTATAATAGACTGACTTTGTATTAGGATTGATCCTCAGGAATAATTCATGTATGTGTAGTTTTTAAACATTAGTGATGTATAATAATACTGTTAAACCTATGAAAATGGAAAAAAAGTTTTTATTCAATAAGTAATTCAAAGTAAATAAATTATACGAAAACAGAATGCATGAATGTGTTTTTTTCTCTGTGTATGTGCCCCTGTAGGGAACGTCGAACTCTTCCCCGTGATCAGTCCCGACCCTTTTCCATGGGTCGATCCCCGCGGTCTGTAGCAGTCAGATGTTTCCTGTTCCTTTGTCCTGCTTCTTTTCCTTTCTTAAATAATCCTCCTGACCAAATGAGGAACTATTGGCTTCAATGGAGGTTCTGGTGGAGGTGGATTTCTTCATTATTATAGTAATAATAAAGTATAGAAATAAGAGGGCCCAATGTAATATATAGTCCTCCATTTGTATCTTGAGCGCTTCATTGTTCAGTTTTTCGTGTGCTAACTTACGCTAAGCGAACAAGACGTTTTTTATGCTGAACCAGAAACCATCCAAACTCGTCTTAAATGGAATGATGTGTTCCAAACATAAAGAACGCAAGAAGGTGGCGATACTTAGTGAGAATTTACGTATCGCCTCACTGATCATCTCGTGTCAATCTGAAAAATTATGAGGTACTCTCTGTCATCAGGTTAATGAAAGGCTCAATTAAATTCTCTGCCATTCTGCCGAGAGAATTCACGTACATAATGTTGATTTCATGAAAAATGTGGAAGTTCTCTTAAGTCTCTATTTCTGGGAGAAATGAATATGTTTGAATAAGAAACTACTGTTCCAAGATTCCCTCCCGCTGGTTCATATATGGGTTCAAAACAGTCCTTCCCTCCACACTTCCACCATCCCCACAGAAAAGTTACGTCTAGGGCAGCGATAAGGAAAAGATCGGTAGAAGAAAAAAGGGGGCGATAATGAGCCTACTCATATGAGGAACACCCTCTTGTGTTGTCAGTATTCCATGACCGCGGGGACGAGATCGGTACAAGCTTTTTAGCCAGGATGTCGGTTTACCCCATCCCCCAATCATTAACTGCTTTCAGTTGTCCTGCAAGAGTCCCCAAGAGCTTCAGAACTCATTATCTCAGTTTCCTCGTAATTTATCCATATTGCATGTAAACGCGCAATCACTTAAGAAGCACCACTCGGAAATTTTAAACTCGTTATCTGGTGTTCAACCTGATATACTACTGTTTAGTGAATCGTGGTTGAAATCTTCGATTTTGGCATGTATTATGTCAGTGCCAAGCTATAATCTGTTTAGAAATGATCGTAAAATTGTTAGTGAAAACCTTAAAGAAAAGTCGGATTGTGGGGTAGCAATATTTGTTAGAGATGACATGAAAAAATAAACCATAAAACCATGTACAAAGAAACGGAGTACGAAATATTTGTTTTTAAGCTGTTTTTTTTTAGAAATTTGAATGGGAAAGAAAAAAATCTTTATTGGAACAGTCTATTGGCTTACAAAGACGGGCAAACACTGTCAATTAAAAGAACATTTAATACATAGAAATAAATAAGAAGACGTAGGGGAGACGTAAGTATATAATATGTTTAAAATTTTGTATTGAAAACTCTGATTATTTCCAACCTTATAATTTACAAATTCTTGAATTAAATCCAACTCCTCATTTAAACAGTACTGGAACGTTGGTAGATCGTCTGAATGTACGAAAAATGTTTCGTATGGACAAGTCCCTTATTTCGAGAATGTCAAAACATGGTTTACTCTTTGAAACTATAAAATGTTCAAAATATTAAGAAAAAAATTATTACCGGGATTTCAAGAATTTGGATTCCATTAATTTTCAATCAGAAAGTGACAATGCTCCGTGTAATAATGTTAACTAGGAATTTACTCTACATAACAAGGCATCTAGATTCAATTTTAACATAATTGATATTTTGGACAAACTTGTATCGTGGTAAACGTCCAAAGTAACATGTTCAAATTATAGAACGAAAGAACTTTGTAATACTGCAAAAAACGTGGAAATATAAAAGGATATACCAACCCACATAGTCGTCGACGTTGCGCTAAATAATCTAAATAATTTTTCACAACTGTTGCGAAACCAAGTGAACCTGCAATTAAATTTACGTTGAATTGAGTTTTACGGCTCTTGCTACCCCAGGGCCGATTACAGGAGATAATTTTTTTAAAATGGCAGTCATCTTGAAATATCTAATAGTGTGTCACCGCTTCTAATTCGAACGCTTCATATAACATTACAGTAAAACAGTTGAAATAATTTTGAATTTTGCTCTTCTAGAAGTCAATTAAAATTACATTGTTTGTTTATATCCGAGACTTCCTCAGGCATTGAAGATGACACTTTTGTCCCCTTCCCAAAATCGGATGAAGATCGACGCCCGAGTGATTATCGCCCTATTAGTATATAACCAACTTTATTAAATATATTAGATAAGAAAATGCGTAAGTGAATTGAGAATTTCGTAACTATAAATAGTCGTTTTGATAATTTTCAATTAGGGTTTAAAAATGTTAGATTCACACAAACAGCTCTAATAAGGTGACTGAAGATATGAATAAATGCTCGTGATGGTGACATCGTTTGCTCATTTTTTTACCTATATTAATACATTTTTGTGTTTACTTTCCAAAGTGCCAGTGAGATTTTTGAAGTTAAGAGACCGCTGGGGAACAGCTGGCGTATTCGAATGGTTTTGAGTGAAGCGTCGAACGTGCTTTGATATTTATGTTTTTCTACATGCTGTAAAGGAATCATTTTTGTACCATTCACGCTATTTCTTAAATGCCTGATTACTATTTATTTATCGAACATGTTATTGTATTGCTAGGGTGTATTTAAGTCTACATATTTCTTGTAAAGTTATTCTTCATGTACTCTACTTGTTACCTTCGTAAGACTATTTATATTTTAAAGCTATTAAATAATAGTTTCTTAATATTAATAATAAAACACAATTGAAAATTAATGTTTCTTCATTCTCCCACCTACTGACCTACATTCGAACTTATTAGCGGCAATTCTGTTGTTACTTATCTGACATTTTGGTACATTCATTGTAAAATACAATAAAAATATACATAAATGCGGTATTTCCATGTATAGAATAGAGTATCCTTTAAATGTGTACTAAGTTTGACCCGTGGACTTTCATTACTTTTCAAGAAATGTTTTTATTGCCATTAAGGATAATATGTCATGTCATATAAGTAAAAATTTATTTCTTGAAAACGAATGACAACTTACGGATCACACTTGGTATACATTAAAATGATACCACATTCTATACATTGAATAAGCATAAATGAATGAAATATATTTTATTTTTATTTGACTATAAATCTGAGAGTCACATGTGTAACAAGAGAATTGTTACAAGTGAGTTCATTTGTCACTGCTAGAGGGAGCATGAGAACAATAGAGTTTTGTTAAATAAACGGGAGTTCAGTATCCGCAGTGGATGTCCAGTCCGCTTGCCATTACAGGAGAGTTCTGTTGAATAAACAGTATTACTCTGACATAATACCTTTGGGATCAATAATCGGTGAGTTCTTATATACTTATGCTAACGGATCTTTCCGGTTGCTGAAACCGAACTTTTCGAATATTGATGCAAAACCGTTTTTTGAGTGTGCATTTCTGTTCTCACTCTATTAGATGTTAGTAAAGCTTTTGACTCCCTAGATTATGCTAGCGAAGAGCTCCTGGGTTTCTCCGAAAAAAGAAATATTTTGAAAATAGACATCAAAGGGTAATAGTAGATGATAAAATCTCTTTAGCATATCCTACTGCAAGAGACGTGCGTCAGGAATAATTATTGGGACCTCTTTTCTTCTTAATCTATATTAATGACTTGCCTCAGGTATTAATGTGTAAATTGTAGATACCACTTGTATGCAGATGATTTACAGATATATGTCGGTTAAAATTAAGCGAGATTTCCACTTTAATTCCCCAAACAAATTGTAATTTGGCATCTCTGGACTAATGATCGTCTTTTAAAAGCTTCAAATGATGATTATTGGTTCTTCACGAGCTCTGAAATTCTAAAATACGACTTTACCGAATGTCGTTATTGATAAAAATATAGTATTACAATCCTCGCTAGTCAACACTCAGGAAGTAATTATGGATGATCAATTAAACTGAGAATCTCATGTTCGTATAGTATGCCAAAAAGTGTTTGCCTTTAAGCAATCACTGAAAAGTGAGTAGAAACTTCTACCAGTAAAAACTAAAGAAACTTTAATGAAACCTATCTTGTTTCCTCATCTGAATATTGGTGATATGTTCTACAATAATCTTAAAAAATTGGATCTGAAATAATCTGAAAAAGCTGAAACACTTTTTGTGATATTGAAAATCAAATAATATTCTCAGACTAGAGCATGGGTGCATGTTCCATTTTATATCTTCTCTATAAAATCATCAAATTTGGTTCTCCCTATATTAAACTGATAATATTTCGATTCTCAATTCTCGTAAATTCCAAAAACAAAACCAAGCAGTATATAAAAAAATGTTACAAATTTCCTAAATAAATCTTTCACTGTAGCCACGGCAACATCATGGAACAATCTTCCTCCATATAACAGAAATAGTAATTCGTTTTAAATGATCAAGAAGTATTTGATAATTTTTTAAAATTCTATTATGAATAAAAACTGTACAATAAAAGTGAAGTCAATTTAGGAATCTGTAAAATTAAGTCACATGTGATTTTTTAGGGTAAGTCACATTTGTATATCATCAATTCGTTTGAAAATTACCTATTTATTTTTATTTATAACTTTTTATCACGTTTATCTTGTACTTTAAAAAAATAATTTTTTTTCATGAATATTTTATAGTGTTGATCAATATATTATTAGAATTAAAAATAACTTATCTTCATGTGGTAATAAATTATTAGCGTTGTTCTTTTTTGTATATTATTTTATCAAACATTTTGTTATTTTAATTCTAAGTTTTTATATTTCTAGTATTCCATTTTTTGAATTTTTATTGAAATGATTGCTACCACATCTGCCTTCACATCCCACATTCTACTGATTTCAATAGGTATGCTTTTATATTTCATTTGTTTTTCACCCTCCTTTGTAGCCTTCATTATTATGTTCATGAACTTCTTTTTTCACAACTTGTAGTTGGATTCAGGTAAGGTGTGGGGTATACCAAGCTTCCTCATCTCAAACAATGTCACAATTTAAAAATCTTCTTACTATTCTGCGAGGATGACTGCTTTTTGTAATGTTAGAAATATGTTTTTGGGAAGTTAAAACCGATTGATGCTCAGATGCAAACTGTGAGGGATCACTCAAGTGGCGGACAGGACTATAGGTACTATACGGTATACATACACACTCCATATTCCATAAGCGAAAAATTTCTGTTTTCAAATCTTCATATTTTTTTATTTTATCATTGTAAGTAGTTTGTAGGTTGTGGGTGTTGGTTACTGCAATATCTATGATGAGTGTGATTTTCTTAATTTTTTCTGTTGTGATGGATTGCCTTGTCGGTGAGGATTGATCTATCAAAATAAATTTTTAACCTGCTGGTCTCTGAAATGGATTTCGGGAAGTATTTGTAGTATGGAACAGTGTCTTCTGTAAGTCCAAACTTCCCGCAGAGTTTCTGGTAGATAATATTAGCAAACTGATTGTGTCTGTGGGTGTAATCTGTCTGTGCTAATAGAGTGCATCTTCCTGTGATGTGTTGTGTAGTTTCTGGTTTAATTTTGCATCTCCTACATTTGTCATCTGCTACGTCAGTGTCTTGCAATATAAATTTTCTATAGTTTTTGTGCTTTTTACTTGGTCTTGAATTGCCATGAGAAATCCCTCCGTTTCCGAATATAGATCCCCTTTTGTAAGCCAGGCGTTCGACGCAGCTTTGTCGACATGAGGTTCACCTAGATCAAGAGGAAGTCTACCATGAAGTGGTTTAGATTTCCATTGGCTAATTCTCTGACTGATTTCAACGTTAATTTCATTTGGTTGTGGAGAGTTGTCTGCTAAATTTAAAGGAGTATATTTAATGTCATCTGCACATATGGTCGTGTAAAAGATTCTTCCTTCCTCTGGTGAAAGAAAGCTCGGAGTTGCTCTATTTGTGAACTGTGTAGGTTCTTCAAATGGATTATGCCCCTTCCTCCTTCCTTGCGAGGCAGACTGTGCCTTTCTACATTTGAGCTTCTGTGGTGTGACCTATTCTTTGTCATGACGGTCCTGACGTTTCGCTGGAGGTTTTCTATATCTGTTAGTGTCCATGAAATTACTCCAAATGAATACGTGAGGATAGGAATAGCAAATGAATTAATTGCTTTTGTTGAATTTCGGTCATTTAAGTCTGTATGCATTAATTTCCCGACTCGATCTTCAAATTCCTCAGTTAGTTGCTTGTTTATGAATGTATGGTCTATGTATCTAGATGGTTGTAGTCCCAGATATTTGTACAATTCATTTTCTTCCATTCCTTTAATAATTTCATTGTCATATGTTTTGTAAGGTTCTCTTTTAATGTTACCTTTGTAAATGTTTCTGCTAATGTGAATAAGTGATTAAGCTTGATTGAGGATGATGAGTGTATTTTAATATCATCCATATACAATAGGTGAGTAATATTGTGGCTTGTTGTTCTGCAGCTTTTAATTGAAAACCACATCTGGTTCTATTTAGTAGGTTAGAAAGTGGATTTAGGGCAATGCAAAACCAAAGAGCACTGAGTGAATCTCCTTGAAAGATGCCTCTCTTAATGTTAATTCTGCCAGTTATTTTAATTTTGCTGCCTATTCTTAAATAATTATTGTATTCCATTTTTCCATTATTGCCGTCAGAAAATTAATGAGAGTTGGATTTATTTTTTACATTTCAAGGACTCGATGACGTCAAGAGCGCGGGACTGAATCGAATGCTTTTTTTAATCAATATAGCTGCAGAATATTTTTTACTTGGGCTTTCTTCAGGATGACCGAATCTATGATAAGTTGTTCCCAGCGTTTGAAATCCTTCCGGCATCCCTTCTGCTCTTCAGCTAATATTTCATTCTGCTGCATGTGTCCTAATTAACTTCGCTATACGGGTTGTCATGATTTTATAAAATGTTTGGAGGCACGTAATTGATCTATATTTGGCAGGATCGGTACTTTCTTCCCCTTTGGGCAATAGAAATGTTCTTCCTTCTAAAAGAAAATTTGGCATTACTTGTGGATTGTTTACAAATTTATTCATGTAATGTAAAATCAAGGAATGAAGGCAGGTGAACTTTCTGAACCAATAAATTTGAATATTATCACTTCCTGGACATTTCCAATTGTGTATGTACTTTATGACAGTCTTAAAAGATTCAATACAAATTTCGCGAAAAAATATTGTGTCAATACTTTCAACCGATGTAATCTCATCATTGATCCATGGTACATCTCTATTGTGTGTCTCACCTTTTGACCAGATTGATGACCAGAATTTCTCTACATCTGAGAGGTTGGGGTTACATTGGTCAGTAGTTTTGCTTGTGTGGTTGGTCTTAATTTTTTCCTGAATTCTTCTGTAAAAGTGCCTTTTGTTCAATTTGAATAACTTGTTGTGAAATCTTCTGCGAACGGATGTGTTGTATCAACTAAGTCGGGTTTTTAATGCATTCAGTTTTTGCTTGAGTGTATCCATAATCTTATTTACATTCTCATTGTTTTTATCAAATTTGGTATGAGTTCTGTATCTATAAAATATTTGTAAGACTTTCATTTGCAGCTTTTTGTTTACATTTTTCCTCATCGCCTGATAAAGACGAGCAATGTCTTTTCTGATCTTTTCAACTCTCGTGATCAGTCTCATCTTCCATTTGGGATTTGGTTTATCTCCAGGTGGTTCAGTAGTTTCTGTACATGTACGTATTTTTGCACCATTGCATGTGACAGCAGTCAATGCAGCACAGTAGATGAGGGTATGCACTTGCTCAAAAGAATGAATGGATGTTAAATATTCTGGTAGAACAGTGTCGTTGATGGTTTGTATTATGCGGGAAAAATTTCTTGAACTCCCTTGTCGTGGTATTGCTGGTCTCTTAGTGGGGTCAAGTCCTGAATATTATAAGAGATACTTATTTAAAGTATGACGGATTTCGTCTATTTCATTTACATGCTCTGAATTATCGAGTAGGTTTTCATCACTTGGTGGAATGTATTGTTTGAATGCAATTGTGGATATGGATCACGATCAGTTTCTCGTTCAGTGGAGCAGTACAGTTGGTCCACAATAGGTAAAGATTCGAGGTTTTCATTTGCTGTCACATATTGATGTTTCTGTCGCATTATCGACTCCACCTTTGATTTTAATTGACTCAAAATTGCTTTGAGGATAAGGTTGTTTGTAACTATTGCTCTTCTTTGGTCGGCTATACTTTGGTCAGTCACATTAGTGGTAGGATATTTTTCAATGAATAATCGGTGTAGTTCTTTTCTGTTTCCAGTTAAGTTTCTCTCTAATTCTGTGATTATGTAATACGTACGCATGATAAAAGTGTTAATTTCTTTGGTCCATTTCATGCGGATACGTTGACGACCTGCTTGGGTAGTTCCAGATAAAAGTGAATTTCTCTTCTGGGAAATTCTCTTTCTACAGTTTTTGATATTCTTGATATTGCTTGACTACAATTGTTACGATCCACACCCTAAAATTCATGTAAAGTCAATTTCGTTGTTTTATTTCCTTTCTAATATTTTTGCCGTGGGTGAGCAGCAGCCAGCAACTCCAAATCTCACGGTCACTCTGAATTTCGAGTCATCATTTCCGCTGACCGTTGGTCGGTGCCTGGCGTGAGAGTGAGCGGTGCCTTCGAAGGACGCTGTGACAGCGGTTATGACCCACCAATAGGAATAAGTAACCATGTCGTCACCATCACGCCACTATAATAAAATATATGTGATTGGCCTTCCCCCCATAAGGCATCCCTCCTAAAATCGCCAACGCGGTTGCCACTAAGAGCTCAGCAGACGGAGGCAAGCCCCCTCTCCGAGCGCATGTGACCGCATGCGGTCGTAAAATTCCTACTTTGATTTTTCACTTATGACTTTATGATTCTATGTTCTGTTGGGTATTAGAGTGTGAGGAGAACCCTCCACTTCACGACACGTACCCTCAGTCCGTGCCGTGCAAGAAGCAGGACTATTTACAACATATTTGTAAATTCAGTACCTCGTTAAGTAGAGGGTGTGCTGAGGCGCACGCTCCGGAGCACGCGGCTTCAATTATGTTTCCTCTGTTTTACTCAGTATCCTTCAGATATTTCTAATTACTGTGTTCATAAATTGGTTTTGACTATTTGGTATTCCTACTAAGTATTCGCCAGATACTTCTAAATATTGTATTCATGATATGTCTTATTCATCTTGTGTTCTGCTAGGTATATTTCGAGAACTATTGATTGATGTATTCAGGAATTGTCTCATTTATTATGTAAGGGTAAAGAGGTTTTGGGTGCAGCTGTACCGATGGGATTTAGTTAATAGAATAAATAGTATTATATTTGATTTCTCTGTATACCTCGATGATCCTGTTTCATATTCATAACCTGGTCGATCCGGCTTTCTCACAATGGTGGGAGTTACGCCCACCAAGTCAAGCGAGTAGCCCACAGAATTGATATTAGGTCGAACCTTTAAAGTAAATAAATTAATAGTCAATATTTTTTATATAGAGCGTAACCCCTGATCGTAATACAATCAGTTTCGGCTGTAGGAGTTTCGGGTTTCCCGGTGCTTGCCCGCCTGTTCAGCACAGCATCACTAGCGACTCGTAAGCTGTCATGGCCAGCGCTAGCTCCGACCATGACCTGGCGCTTACCAGGCAGCGACATGTTTTCCGAGGTCTTACGACTTCTTAAATGCATCACCATATACAATGGTGTAACATCACACAAACCCTGATGCGATGTTAGTATTTTTTGGTAGAAGCGGGATCCACATAAATACCAAAATCCCTATGGTAGTTTTCGTCGCTGCCATCAGCTCGGTTTCCCGAGCAATCAAACACACGTGTAATAACAATAAATAGTGATTTAATACAAATTAACTAGAAATCTGAATTTACAACAGAGACAAACTCCCAAAATTATTAATACATCTAATAATCTGTTATTACACAAATAATGCTGTCAGAGAGCATTAATTACACTTGGTTAAATATAGTTGAAGACAACTAAATTGTAAAAACCCTCAGGTTATCTGAACCTTCAAAATTATAAGTTGTTTTCCCCAACAACTATCTGATACAAGTTACGACACTCGCAACTAGTAATGACTTCATTAAGACTATCGCAGCAGCCTAACGAACATCTGATCTCCCGGATCTAGACTAGCTGTCACATCTCAGTTCTGGCGGACCTCTACTCCCACGTAAGAGTCAAAAGTCTCTGAGGAGCTTCACTCCTCCCAATATATACAGTAACAGAAGTCACGTGATCCACAAATAACCATGTCTTCGCCACCACACCTGAAATGTATTATTCTTGTCCACCCCTTTAATTCTAAGAACGCAGTCTGCGCCGCGAAGACGATCCCAGCTTAGCGCACCCGTTTCAGAGGGTCTTTGTTCTATTTCCGGCAACGTACTTCACTCATTACTTCGTAAAATTCTTCTTTTCTTTAGGTACACCTAAATTCCAATGGACCGCGCATGGTCAACGCCGCAGGCCGCATTCTCCGAAATCAATTGTATCTTCCTTAGAAGTGAAAGGTATTTGTTCAAACAATACCTTAATAACTGCAGAGGCTTAGGGTGGGTCCCAAGTTCGTCGCACTTCCGTCTTAGCGCCGACCGGCCACTTTCTGTAATCTTCTTACCAGCATACGGCTTGGGAAATGCAAAGAAATATTAATATTTCACAAATTGATAGAATGCCTTGGCGCCGACGTTACAAATGGGCTTGGTTTTTCGTCGGTGTTTTCCTTCGCGTAGGAATGTTGGCTTTGGACCTTAAGAACCCTCCCTACTCTGAATGAGGTTTACAAAAGGAGGGTTATGGGGAAAAAAAACTCTTCAGGTAGGTGTCGGGAGCCCCTGGTTACTCGGCTCACCGAATGACTTCCGTGGGAGGTGGACGGAGAAAGTGTGAATAGATGGATACATTTGTGGGGAAACCGACAGCAAGCAGCTGCTCCGATTGGTCGCCTCTTACGACTGGGGCAGGTCCCATGGTGCTATTCCTCAAGTGGTCCTGGACACTACACGGGACTTATAAATATTATTATTATTATTATTATTATTATTATTATTACGATCAACAATATAATTTTAAAAAATGTATTTGGAAGTTATAACTCAATGACCCCACTGATACACAGTATCACTCAGCTTGATGTACCTAGTTTATCGCAGTTATGTCGCATCATGCTATCCACTATATCGACTCCTTGTCACAAAACAACGCACAGTGAATCCACTGAGTTTACCGGAAGACCCTTTAGTGGGACATAATGACCTTGTCTGACTCAAATGTGTTAGGGTCCATTTGTTGGATATGTTAAATGAGGTTATACGGGAATGCATCATATGCATTACAAGGGGCAAACTAGGGATTTGAACTAGAAAGAGGTCTGTAGAGTCAACCTGAGCCACCGGACAATCAACAACGATATACTCAGTGACTCAAAACCGATATACCTTATATTCAAAAACATACCCAACATGTGAAAAAGTTTCATTCTTAACTGCTTTGTTTATTTAGTTGCTGATGCTAGTATTTCAGTTCTGGTTTCTCCGTTTACATTCTCCATTTTAGTTCTGAAATGATTACGAAATGTTTCCAAGTAGATGGTATTTACTGTACACTCTCTATATATTAATGACAAATCAAAAACCCATCTCAACAAATAGACTAATAAATTAAATAAAAATATATCAAAGAATTACTGTAAAATTTTAGCCATTAACACAAATGTATTTACAAGAAATTAAACTGAAATATAAAAACAAGTTACTACTTTTATGACGAAAACAAATTTTTGAAATATATGAGGAGTTCCGTTTAAGTATCAGGTTTTTTAATAATAGAATTGGCTAATATTTCAAATGCAATTTACAAATTTATTTTTTATAAGTTTCTTTAATAATATTTGTTTAATACAATTGTTAATAAAATAAAATATGCATTTAAAACGGTTAAAAACCGTTCGAACTTAATAATTAAACGGTTCTTATCGGCATCAGTTTGATGCCTCGTTTTGAACCTTCACGCTGTCAGATATTAAGGTCAGAGCGGGACCGTGTGTGGTAATGACTTTCGATTTATCAGAACATCATACGCTTCGAGATAAAGCTCTCTCATTTATCTGAGCGTGAGGAGGAGAAATGTTGGCATGCAGACCGAACTCGTAGGATGAACCATACGCGACTCCCGGCTCTTATTGCTCTTTATTCAAGTTTGTTGTATCACTCAAGGGAAGGAATTCATTTTGCGATATCTTTACTTTCCAGATTTTTCTTCTTTTGCTCAGCGAGCTTGCCCTAACCGTTGGTTTTCCGTGGTTTCCAACGGTGCTCAATGAACAAGAATGTCTCTGTAGTATATATAACAATAGCTGAGAATTAAAATTAGAAAACAATAGCCACGACTGTATAAGATATTTATTTAATACACTTATTAATTTTATTTTCCGCTACTGATATTAGTTACCTGCCAAATAATCGAAATCGTTTAATATGTGTATTTTTAGTTAGTGTTTCAGTTCATTGAGAGCGAATACTAGGGTATGGTATGCACAGCCCACGGCACATTTTAGAGCTTCTGTAAGGCGCACGGGCCCTAAGGCCCGTAATATATATTGTATACTTCTATGTTAAAATAAAGCTCTCTTGATATTGACATTGAATACTGTCTTTGTTTTTAACGCCGACACCATACGCGGAACAGATTCAGGAAGAATTAATTGTATTCGTAGATTCTCCTTCTCTGTGACAAGAATTCATTATTATGCACAAAAATTCTCTTTCTGTTTCGTACGTGGAGAGTGAAGATTCCAGTGATCGATTCAGGATCTGCATCCCAAATATTAACAGTTAGTCAGAGAATCCGAAAAATAAAAATGTATGCTATAAAAAAATACCTTTTCTGCAAAGCTGTTGTCGAAATGAATTAAAGACGAACGTATCAAAGAAGTCGAGTACTACATCAAGTGATATTAATGAACAAAAAGTTAATAGAATTTAAGGTTGTTTTTTTTTCAAAATATTTTAGAAATTTTTTTCTCGAAAATAGATGAGTTTAATTTTATTGAATATTAGAGAGATTGATGAAGAAATCGGTTTAGTGTCTCATTGGTCTCTATCGTTCAGTCTTTCCTGTTGATTCGGTGAAAAAAATTTAAAGTTATTGGCATTATTTTATATATTTGATTTTTTCGGATGACATCATATTCTTGATATTAAGTGCACACAAACAATTTACTTTCCTGTAAATAAACTGTTTCGTCATTTTAGTACTACATCAGTAGTGGATTTTGAAATATAATATAAAGTGTTATATATATAAATATAAATGAGACTCTATCGCAAAAGTTTTACACACTTCGAATCTTTACTAGGGGCAGAAGGAAAAATAGTAGTAGTTCATGTTCTTCTTGAGGTATTTTTTCTAAATTACGGAAATAAATGTTTTTGCAAATGCAGTTGTTGACGAGCTTTGATAATCTCGTATTGTTCCGTTCAACGATCCCTATCCTGATTAGCATGAAAGAAAAGCAATTAAGAGGTTTATGATTAAAATAGACTCAATTCTTGTACTACCATTCGTATACTAAGTGAGCGTTTTAGTTTTTTTGACTTTTAATTTTTTTGCCAGTGATACTGAGATGAAAATAATTTGAATACCTATTTCCTTTTTTAAATGTAAAATGTTTTACCTCTATAAAGTATTGTTAATTTACTATTTGTAAAATGATAAACTGTATTAAATAAATCATTGAACAGATTTAACGTATTTTAAGAATAGATAACTGAAGTTTGCTTGAATACATTTGTTGTTAGAACCCTACCCTTCCCCGCAAAAAAATGGCTTTGCTTTTCATGTAATAAATGAATTACTGGTTTCAAGATCAGATAAATTTTGAATTTTCTTTGATTTCTTACATCGAATAGTGTTACTAAACCATCGATGTGAGCATGAAGTCCATACCGGGGACACTGCGAACTCTTAAACGACGCTGGAGCACGAAACCTGCCTTGAAAAACAGGTCGCTGATTGCATCGCCCCTCTCGAATCAGGTGAATGATCTGATAATATTCTATTTGGCTTCCATCGCAATACTTCACGCGGAGCCAGAGCGAGAAACTGATGTCTGTAATGGATTGCTTAAGACTCCGTGCGGTACGAAAGACTTCCATGAATGACCAAGGCGAGAGAGGTGGTCAACAATGAGTAACAATTGAATGAGTTTACAATATCTCTTGAGTCGTGTTGCCGTGACTGGATCTATTATGGTGATAAATCAGATGTTGATCCGCTGCTTCTATCCACTAAAGGTGTCACTTCACACTTCCCGTATGGAAGCCTGAAAATTTATTACGTATTGTAAATGAGTTGTTGGATTGCTCTTTCTAATATTTACTGAAGGGTCATTTATTCGTCGTAAGTTTATAAATAGAATGACACGGTATTAATGTTTTATATAAGTATAGTCAATATAATACTGTTGGTGTTGGTATGAAGTTTTATTAGTTAAAGTATTTTGTGAACTTTTTTAAACCATATGATATTAATATAATTTGTACAGTTTCTAATAACTATATGATTGCCTAGTCAGTGAAATATTGCAGAGTAAAACTAGCTTTCCGTGGTTTAAAGCGTTCTACGAATATTATCTTCGTGTTACAGTTTACAAATTCATACATTTGCATCACGAATTCAGGACCAGCTTGTGAAGAGATAAGGACGAAATACATTTAATAATATAAACAAACGACCTGAGTTTTTAGCATATCATTTAATTTGGAATAAAAATTTAGATAAATTCATGTTCATGTATGTATTGTTCTTGTATAATTTTCATAATATTCATTGTGTCTTTGTGTGTGCATCGTTGTGTGTGCTCTTGTCACTCTGATGCTCTGAGTTCTTTAACGTCTCTTGATCTCTTCCTTATCCCGATGTTCTAATTTAAATCAGTCACTCACTAGTAATGAACTGGTACACCAGATAATAAATCGCATAAGATACGGAAAATACTTTTTTTAATTTTAAGTGTATTTTATCTAAATTATTTTCGAAATTGTGCCATGCAATGAATGTATCTTAACTTTTATTCGAAATTAAATTTTCTGCTGAAAACGCAGGTCTTTTGATTTCATTATTTCGTTTCAGAAGATTGCAGACGTAAACAATATCAGAAATATATTCAACTATTGCACAAATGTGAAACATTGCCGTACCGTTTTAGAAAAAAGAAAATACTTCATCTTGACTCATAGAAAACACATTTATTTTCATAGTATTTTGACTGAATGCTAAGATGTTTTCTACATGTCAATAGCAAGAAAATGTAGTCTTTTTCCACCTTTCTACTTTCCTTCTTTCTCTGAACTGTGTTCTCCCTGTCTACAGATTTGTTCGAATGTTTATACCTCTTTTTCACCTCCACAGTGAATAGCTTCATTGAGCAACTTTCTTTATTCATTTGCAAAGACTTTCTTTCTTACGAATACGAAATGGAGGAGGGATTTAGAGAGTTCACTGACCCCGTCGTGAAGCAATGGACTATGGAAATAATACTCTAAGAAATATAGCTGGATCCGATAATGAAAGTATTGACCATTATTCGTAAGAATTGTGCTGAAAGGGAGAATATCACCATTGACAAACACTAGCTTCAGAATTATAGTTTAGTTCCTGCTTCGAATTTTAACGAGTCAACATTTACTGGATTTTAAGAATTTCGAAGTTATTACAATAGAACTTCAAGTATCCGGATCAATTGAGACAGGATACTTACACGGATAATGAAATATACGAATAAATGGATATTTTCTAAAAAATACGGGATTATTTTTAAGGCAAAATTACTAATAAATAACGCTTAGAGAAACATCAAAATTAACTCAAATTACACAGTTAATAAAACAATTTAATGATATCATAGGTCTATAGTTGTTAAAATTAGCGCTGTGCAGTAAAAAATAACAATAGTTCGGTGAACAGAACTAAAAATACTGTGTACGAAAACAGAATACTGTTTGCTCGTAACTAATTCCCCTTAAATCTCAAAAAAATTAAAAAATCTCTCATTGATCCACGTAATTGACTATCCGGAGGACTGCAGTTCGGAAGAATTTTTCTATCTTTTTTATAAGTATTGTATATAAACTTGTAAAAACGTATTTCATTTTGTATCAACACAAATGAGAATTCTAGGGAGCGAACTTTCTTGTTCGGAAAATACAATATCCTTCAGTTTAATGAAGGTATGGATAATATGGAGATATATACTTGAAAGGTTAACGGCCATAATCATAATATGGAATACGTTTCTTGCAGTTGGGTCAGAATAAGTAAAAAGTTATTTCATTATTTTAAAATAAATTTTCATTAAATTCAATAAAAGTATTCCTATAATATAAAAATAGTTTATGATTAGAAGCGAACCACAAAACAAACTCAAAGTTATGTAGACTCCGATTAAGTATTTAAATACGTGCAGTGTGAGAGTTTTATATATTAAAAAGTAGTATGAATTCGAGAATTTATGCAGATGATTCTGCAAAAAGTGAATGAGGAAGTCAACGTTGTTGAATTGAAGCGTTGAATTACAAGCTGTGGAGACATGGACTTACACTCAAGACCTGGTTTACTTGTGTCGAAGCTACAAAATCATAGAACGCCACTATGATCGACAAAGAAAGAAAGGTTAAAATATTTTGCAAAACTCACATATAGTCATTCACAAAAGTTAATGTTTCCACTTCAGTATACATTGCCAATTAAATTTATATGTAGCTATGGAGGATAGATATTGCGATTTGTAAATAATTTATGAATCGTAATAAATAAACAAAGATATTATGTTTTTATCATTTCTTGAATAAATCTTTACGATCGTTGTTGAAATATAATGTTATATCGCTATTATTTTGCGATATCTGTAAATTGGTTATATCATCATGCTATATGATGGTATTTGTTTTTAATGCTAACAATAAATTTATGCCAGCGATATCGAATAGTTTGTTTTCAAATTAAGGACGCGGCTCCAACCGCACAGTCAAGAATCGCATGAAGCCGGCCGCGAAAACCATCAAGATTATACCACAGATGTCTGTTTGATTCTTAGTTTGCATTCACTGAGGTAACTTTGTCACTGTTTGCAGTAACG
The DNA here is from genome assembly GCA_002313205.1 of Laupala kohalensis. Classification (NCBI taxonomy): domain Eukaryota; kingdom Metazoa; phylum Arthropoda; class Insecta; order Orthoptera; family Trigonidiidae; genus Laupala; species Laupala kohalensis. Next base: position 60,511 of record NNCF01126094.1, on the reverse strand, counting down.
TCTGGTCACATTGTTAATGGTAGTCGCCACTGCAGAAACTAAATTAGCTTTTCGACAAAGCAGAAGTCCCACGAACTTATTAGTTAGAAATTCTGTAAAGTACACTCCGTTGCAAATAACATATATATTCAACGTAGCATACCTAACATTCAACGCTATCAGTGAAGGAACATTCATCGAAGTTGAAACAATGTTCTTAAACATATAGTATGTTTTCGTGGGACGCTGGATAATTCTTTGAGTTACCCTGTTCTGTGAGAGGTGATTCAGTTTGTCCAGAATTATAATGGAAGTGTGAAGTTAATAGAAGCTAAAAGTTTATTAAAACTTACGAAATTTTTTACCCTTCTTAAGGTGAATGTTTATTTTCGTACAGATTAAGTTAATTTTGTAATAGAGTGTATTATTTAAACAATAATTACATACTGTGAGTACAATATATTGTGAGGTTTAGCGTAAGTATATGTTGCGTTTATACTGAAAGGCAGCATTAAGAAATGTGTTTATTGCAAGCCTCTTAACTATACTTTCTCTGGTCTCTAAAACGTTGAAACAACCTGTAATTTACAATAAAAATAGAGAAAACTGCTACGGAAAAATAAATAAGTAACGTTTTATAAGAATAAAAAGTATAAGTTCTCTCGTAAGGTACTATATTTTTACAGAATTAATATCCTCTTTTTCCTGAGCTCAGTCCTTGGGATCTGATGTGAAAGGTGACATGAACAAACAGCGAAAAAGTGTTTTATTGTATCCGGAAGGAAGCAAGTTTCTCTTATGAAATGAAAAGTGGCGTCAGCTACTGTTTACTTACCTCGACAAAGGGCGTCAATGAGTGTTTCCCCTACTCACATAGACTGTTCCTTCTAGATTGTTCTATTAATTCCATTCCCTCGTCAGTTTTTTTTCTTATCCGGCGTTTTTTAAGGGAAGAAAGTTGTAAAACTTTCGAAAGAAAAAACTTCAGAATTTTTTCTTTGTTCTCATGGTCTGGCCGGATTCATTTGTTCCCTCTTTGATTTTCTGACTCTAACAATATCGGAGAGAGAAAAATACGGCATGTAAAAGATCTAATGAATTGGAGTACTACCATTAAACTGATTTTTTTAATTATTTAGACAAATAAATAAAAATACTTTTAAAAAGATGTGAATAAAACTCATTACGATGAGATGGCTTCAACTGATTTATTTTAGATTTACAAAGTTCTTTTTTAACCATAACTTGAAACAACGCTGATCGCAGCTGCAGAAGACCATAGAATTAAAACATGCATTTCACAAGGTTTCTCAAATATATACATAATTTTTTCTTCCAGTTTTAAAATGCTTAATTTTCTTTGTAATGTGACGTGTTTTACAAGATATATTTTGACTGTAAAATTTATGAAGCACTTACATCATCTTTATATTTGTGTCGAAAATGAGATTCGCTGAAATTGTTATTTTTGGTTTGGTGACTTGTCACATTGATTACACTTTTTGACGCAAACAAAAGAGAAAGGATTTCAATTTTTAATGTGCATTTGTAAGATTCTAACGGAAATGTTTTACGAGTCACTAATGGCGAAACTTATTTTGTATGTAGATTTTATCCTAGTTTCCTGTGTGAAATATCTCGTATTCATGTTTTCTATTTAACACACGGGATCGTTGAAACAACGGTAGAAATGTTATTGCTAATTAAATATATTATTTTTATTCAGAATTTATGAAAAAAATTAGCAAAAAATATGATGAAACTGTAATGCTGCAAAATGAATGAAATAGTGAATAAGTGGGTGCAATTTTCTTAGGTGTTTTGTTAACAGACATATATCTGTGTCTATTCGTGCTATCCATAATGAATTAAAGCTGAGGAAAATTTACTCCAGCCAAGAATAGTCTGGCTGAATAGTGAACTGTCGGAAATAATCAGAAAGGTTTCAAGATTTCATTATTTGGAATAAAGATCTTTTGGGGTCATAGAATTTCCCAACCATGATGTTCTGCATTTTGAACTACTTTAAATCGGAGAAAACAAGGAAGTGAGAATTTCTTGAAAATAATGACGATGAGGGAAGTTCAAAGGTTTTTTTCTTTCAACACAAACGTATGAGCGCATAGAAGACGAAACAATTAGTGTAGCAAGACGCCCTTGGCCCTGCTGAGAGAGATACTTAAGGTTCTTAATGATCATGACGAATAGCTCCCTCTTTCGAGATAGATTGCCTTGGCGGAGGCTCTTTTTCCATTAGAGTCGTCTCTCGCCCCTGGTTTCAAACAGAAGAACAAAAAACTCGAGGCAGGAAGTGAAGTGTTTTTTAATTATTATTATTTCTTTTGAAAGTAACTTAATTTTCCTTAAATTAAAGTCATCATTCTTTCCATACTGAATTAATACAAAGAGTTTGTTAATGAACGAAATAACTAATAATGACATGAAAATGCTTGACAATTGATTACAAATAACAAATTAATAATCGATAATGACTTTTAACCCGAATCCGTGTCAGTGAACACGATGTTTAAAAGCACAGAGCTTTACGCAGCTACTGCTCATTCTTTCTCGTCGAACTAAAATTTAAAAGTATATATTACGGCCTACTACGATGTCTCGGAAAGAGTATTTTATATGGAAAATATTGTTTAACAAAATATGGGTTTGTAATATTAATTACCATACTTTATTTCAGAAAGTTTATTATTTTCGTTCCTCTAACATAAGATTAAAATTTTAAATAACTGCGGTTTGCGGTCCTCGTAATAATTTATTTCCAGGCAACAATTTACAAAATGTTTATGAGCACGTGACAATTTCACATTTTTTATCGTTTGATACAATGTTCCCCAGTGTTAATAAAAATTCACTGTAAGAGAAACAGAAATATTCCTAAATAGTATAAAGAATTTTGTCATTTCACCATCAAAGTGGGATCCAGTCCTTCTCTAAACAAGAATTTGGTGAAGTTCCTCAGATAACTATATTAAACGTTGTCACGTGTTTGCGGACAAGAAATATTAAAGAAAAAATTTTCGTTTCATTTTCGGAGAGTGAAGATTCTTTCCTATTTTCTTATATCCTCCTTGATTTATTCTCTGCTATCGTGACCGTCAATAAAGAGAACAGATAAACTCGCTGTGATGAAGTGTGACGCCGGGTGCCGGGGTCGAGACCGGTGGAGGTGGGAGTTAGACGCTCGCCCCGCCCTCGCCCTCCCTGTCGACGCGAGTGCCTTGGAGCGTCAGGCGTTTGACTGCGCCGCCGCCCGCATTGCAGTCGACGATGTCGTAATGACTGCACCCAACGCGAGAAAGCGAGGTGAAAGTGAGCTTTGTGGAAGTTCATTGAGAGTACAGTGGGAGGTACTAGACCCCCCTCCCCCCAGAGTCTTCTTTAAAAATAAATTGTACGGCCTGAACCCGAGTTAATAATTCGCACAAACATAATGAAGAAAAAAAAAAAAAACATTAATGTATCACCGTTTGATACATTCTTTACAGAAACCTCCTCGTTTAAAGTTCAGGCAACATTGGTGTGCTCGCACATTCACGCAATATATTTCTGAGGCAATTGTAATATTTCACTGAAATGTACCGTAATCCATATCATTTTTACTTCCCTATAATACAGCATATAGTAATCGGTCGGAAAACAAAATCGGGATCTCCCTAAATCTTTACTACTTGACTCCAGGAGAGTCTATTTTCAAATTTTTCGATGATACTCATTGTCACATGTGTCTGGGAAGAATTTTTTTAAACCAGTAACTCACAAACAAATTAATCAAATCCAACCAGAGTTGAGAATTGACTTTGAATGCATTGGGAATAGAAACCTATTTCTGTTCGTTCCGACTTCATCTACACCGCACTCCACTATCGGTTTCTTAAAAATCAAAAATTTGAAAAAATAAATATAAACATTTTTATTGTACAATAAATTCCGTGTACAGATTTCTTAACAACATTTCACCGTTTTCGAGTTACGGTGAAAAGTTATTATGCAAAAAAGAGTTATCTTGGAGGCGTATTATTTGGATCACCCTATGAGGTAAATGCAAAGAAGATAATTCCTGCAATCTGTAGTTGAATGAGCTGAAATGATGGTAGTCAGCAAACCCTTAATTGTTTTGAGGATAAATATTTTTATACATATTGATATGTTTAAAATGACACTTTTTTTTATAATTTTGCATGTTTCACTTTTTATATATAAATTATTATCCAACTTAGTTTTGTTGCTATTGAGGTCTTTTAATACTATGATCTATTTTGAAGAATTTAAATTGGAAAATTGAGTGCGGGACACTCCAGTTTTTTATACATTGTAGTATCCAGTTAAAAACGTGTAGGATACCGTCTTTTGTCTTCCAATGCTCTCACGAGGTAAACTGCGAGAGCGTCAAAGAACTGACGACAGTTCGAAAGTAATTTGTATTGAAATAAGATTACTATAAAAGACATAGAACATAATTAAAATGCAGACGACGCCAAGACCAGAGTCCAGAAAGTAATATAGACAATAGTTTCTCATTTTTAGTGATTGGTTATGTATGATGGAAGAAAAAGAATTGTTTAAAAAAGTTACGGTTGTTTTTGCATGTAGGCCAAATTAAACAAAGTAAGTTTTCAACTCATGCCAACGTTTCTTCCTATATTTAGGTCATCATCAGAGCTAAATTACACACTTAAAAATGACATCGCAACCATCTAAGCATTCTAAACTCCAAAGTACTTCATATGTTACACAGTATAACTACATAATACAATCTACCACATGTTTCACTCTTAAAAAATATTTTGTTTTACGTTTTAGAAATAAGGTATAGTGACTAGATATGGTAAATAAACCAAATGGAAAGTCGGATAGTGTATTCGTAGAATTTACACAATACGAACATATATTACTGTCTTAATCAACGTGCTCATCTGTATCCGTAATTAATTTTTCGCCTAAGATATTTATTATTATATTGGTACATGTTGGATCATCTTTTAGAGAGATTCTTCTTCCATATATATTCAATTTTATTCAAGAAGATACACGTACATTTCAATCTAATGATAAAGGTTAATTTACATATTTTGTGATATCTATCTCATCATTTTGATAATTGAAATATATACCTATTGTTCCGCGGCGTCGTGGTTGAACTGAATCTACAGCGGAAGACCCTCTGGCAGATGCCACGGAACACAACAGATTTGTGCCGACGGAGGACCAGCTTCCGAGGAAGCAATGTGAGCAGGGTAAATTAAAGAAGAATAGCAAAAATTAAGTCTAATAAATTTACTGACTCGAATCTCGTCACAACATGATAGGTAATGAAGAAAATAAACATTGAGGTATTGAACTAAACATACAAAAACCAGAGGAGCAATTGAGCAATTAAAGCAGATAAAATGGAAGGGTGAAATATGAATATAAATATCATTAACTTAATAACCCTTCTATATGATTACACAATTGGCACAAGTTCTATAGGAGCAGTTCTTTACTTGTACTATCGCCAACCACAGTACGTTAATAACTGGTCTACCTTGGAGTTGAAACAGTACTTGATTCCAATGAGACTATGTTCAGCTTAACTCACAACATCTGGCTGGATTCTCAGACTCGAACTCACGGCAGATACGAACTCAGTTGGAGAGTCCAGCTGGTGTTGTCTTCAGCCGGCAGCTCGAGATCTTGAAATGCCTGGATACGCACTCGCAAGGGAGTACAATGATGCACACGCTAAGTTGGCGGGCGCGAATTGAAGCGTAGTAACAATAAGCACACGCGCACACGATGATAATACAGAATGGGAGCAGATCCCGGTCGCGTGCGGCAATTTGTGAAGGTGCTCTTAAATGTAATTTAACAATACGACTTGACGTTACTCGCTCTATAATAAAATGAATAGAAAATTAAATAAAACTAATTAAGTAATCAGACTTAAAAAGTTGAGAGAACCGATTTGAAATCGGGTGACTGTATGATATGTATGTTCGGCGCATGGGAGCCGACAGAGACCGCGTTCGACTTTCTGGAGCGATCGCGGGTGGAGCTGAGAGCGCGTCTGAATCGGATGAGCGCTGAGTACAGAATGAGAGAGGGCTGTAAGACTGAGGACAGCTCAGGAAGGGTGCCGTGGTGAAAAGGTGGCCGTTTGGTGGCGCTATCTTACGGCCATCTGATGGGGCTCCATGCTAATACTTGAAACCTTTGCGAAATGAATGATGCGGGAAATGTGCATTTTCGGGTGAAAGGTGTTTTGTCGAACAAAGGCTAGCTACCGCAGCCTGCATTTAGGGGGTGAGAAGAATGCCAAGCGTAGCCTGGCGGAAAGGTACTGAGAAAACAATTATCATCACTTAGGGAAAAATTTATTCCTAGCTGGTGGGAATTATGTGTGCCGAAACACCTATCATTGCGATTTAATGCTCGTAATATAATAATAATATAATAATTTTATTATAAGTTGGCTGTAGAGTAATATTATTAATACAAAGACATACATATCAATCCTCAACTATTATAAGTAGGGAATATGGGATAATTAAACTTTATAAAGAGAATTATCCCATGAGATTGGTTGTATCATCTATTTAGAACCCGGTATATTTATTTTCAAAGTTTTTATATGAAGTTTTAAAAGGGAGTTTGGATAATGAGTATGAGTTTACAGTTAAGAACAGTGGAGAAGTGGGTAACACGGCTAATTAACAGGTTAACTAGTTTCTGAAGGTTATACTTGATATCATTGGTTATGGTCAATATGTATGGAAACATGCCACATGAACTTATAATTAGAGATATTGAAGAATTTATCTTGAACACTGAAAATAAAATGAAATTTCCATTTATAATATTATTGAAGGAACTAAATTGGTACTTAGATCTCATAGTTTCTATTTTAATGAGAAATTGTATCAATTTTTGAGTGGGATTATGTGTGAGATAGTCATGAGAAAGTAAGAAACTGTATGTTTGAAAAGTGTTAATTATCAACTGTGTATCAGATATGTGGATGACTCACTGATGGTTGTGAAACATGATTAAATAAATGAAGTTATAGATAAATTTAACCAATATCATTCCATCCTTAAATTTACTTGTGAAGAAGAGCGGAACAAAAAGATAAACTATCATTAATGAAATCTGATTAGATTTGACTATCATTAGATATGACTATCATTAATGAAAAAGGTAATCTGATTTTTAATTGGAATCATAAACCCAGTTCAGAAGACCGACTTCTGAATTATAAATCCTGCAATCCATTTCATATGAGAAGAGCTGTGGAAAAGGATTCAATAATAGAATTTTTTTAAATTCCCATCCAAAATTGTTTAACGAAAATGTTAAAATGATTTATTTAATTTTAAAGAAGAATGAATATGCATAATAACAATTAAAAATAAAAATAATGAGGAGTTTGAGCATAATGAAGAGAATAAATCAATTATATTACCTTTTATACCTGAGACTAATTCCTTGATTAGGAAAATATGTAATGAACATGGATTAAAATTAATCTAGAAAGTCAATAACCAAATAAAATTCATGGAAGTAATAAAGATAGAATAGAAACCAATGATAATCAATCTGTAGTTTATGAAATAGGATGTAACCAATGCAAGGATGTTTATGTTGGTCAAACAAAAAGAAACTAATCAATTAGGATTGAAGAACATAAAAGAAATATTAAAAACAGCAAAGATCCAAGAAAGGGAGGGATGATAAACTATTGGATCACAAAAAACATATAATGCATTTTGATAATGTTAAGATTATTGACCGGGAAAGAGATGTATTTAAAAGGATAATATCAGAACCCATTCATATTAAAATTAGAAATATTGTTAATAGCCATGTTGAAAATAACATTTTCTAGCAGATTTGATGGCGTATTGGATCATGTAAAGAAACACAGAGTTGGCAAGAAATAAGTAAGGATGGTAGGAATTAGTGACGTGTTGAAGTCGTAAATCAGTTGATGGTCAACGTGTATATACCTGGAAGAAAGACCTAGAACACTGATACCCAAAGTGGTCTCTGTCGACCCCCAGGGATAGACTACAATGTGCAAGGGATCCATGTAAGCGTAAAACGAAATTGGGGGTTCACGATAGTGGATCTCATCTTAGCGGGTCGTTACCTGAAATTTGGATTTTCCATTAATGGAATAATCCACATGTTAGTATGTATGTCATGTCCACAGTGTAAGTATGTCATGGGTATGTCATAGACAGATAGTACCTGAGTACTGGCATAATACTTTCTTATAAACACACCTATATATTTTAAATTATAAATCTACCCCTGAAGTACACATTTTTAAAACCTAAATGTTCTTGAAATGCGAGGAAGAATAAAATTTGTTATTACATTTTCTGATATATGAAATTGTTTAAGAATTATTATAAACTAGCATGTGCCCGCAGTTACGCCCACCTACATATTTTTCTTCGTGTGTAGGTTTTTCTTTTGTGAAAAATATTTTTCCGCTGTATATTGTAGCCAATGTTAACTCGTTAGCTGGCGAGACCTCCAACTTTATCTGTGCAAAAGATCAAGGAAACATGTTGCATAGTTTTTACGTGAAGAGGTAACAAACAGACCGATAATACATTAAGGTTTTTACGTGAAAGCGTAAGAAACAAACTTATTTACGCAATTATAATATTATTAGCCAAGTAATGTTTTTATAGTACATTATTTTATTTTACTTACTGCACCCAATTACATATTTGTTAAGTATATTTTATAAGAATTCAATGCATTTATTTTTTGCTTCGTTATTTTATGTAATATATACTAAATTTTAATTTGATTGGTTTTTATTCCAATTCAATTAATAAATGTACAAAAAAATACCATGTGTCTTTTGTGTTTTTTACACTACAGTTAAAAATTAAAACTTTTCAAAGTGAGTAGTTCTATACCAGCTGTCGAAACACACTTGAAGTTCATGAATTTGCAAAAATTCAATATTAGATAGACAGAGGTCTACCCAAAACCAAAAAAACATGGCAAGTGGTCCACGAAACAAAAAATTTGGGGACCTTTGGCATAGACAGTGATTAACGATGGGTAATCGTAAATGTTTTACGGCCTTATAACGGACCTATTTGAAAGCTTTTCACTTCAACATTGTTAACTCTATATCTATTTTATTTTTATTTTCGTGACGTTGTGAATTTCACAAATTTTTTTAACATAATTTTTAAATATGGACTTGCGATTCAACGAGGTAATTTGGATAACTCACTAATCTTAGATGTTAAGGTTTGATAATGTGTGCATTTTGTAGTTTTGATGTAAGTTTTTGATTTTATTTAGGAATTAATGTAGAATGCAACTTGATGACGGGACAAAATTTCGTCTCGAAACGTTGATGGTACAACACATCATTTAATGAATCAATATATCATTGGTAGTAACTGTTTGGTGAATATATCATGATTGTTTATAATAAAATATGTAGGTTCAAGTGAAAAGTAAGATTCATTTTCTATACACTTTCGATCGCCCAATCCGGAAGGGATGGGATTTTCCAAAGTCTTCCCGACGAATAAAACTAATGGATGATATTTATTTACATATTTGTAACGCGATCTTTTAATTCTAATAAACAAATTTATATTATTATAAGGTGGATATATTAAATAGTACATTTCTTTATGTTTAAATAGTATTTTTAATATTTAATATTACAAATGTTTTCATATTGTTATGTACGACAGAATACTACGTACACGATTTTCTATTTTCTCTTTGCGGACCTATCACGCTAAGTATTATTTCTGTAAGTATAGATTTATAACACAAAATTGTGCCTCCCAACGTTTGATAAAAAATTGATGTAAAATGCAATATAACTAGCGGACCGTAAGAAATGTTTCGCTTGCTTCCTACTACCCTCGGGCCTGTTGGACACCTCTTCTTTTCAAAGTTATCGTAATTTTAGTGAAATACGGTTGTTGTATTTTCGGTAAAATATTTTTATACTGCATGGTCCAAAACTCATGTCCACAGGTAACATTTAAGGGGTGCATCATATCATGTAAATTAAGGAATAGGATATTGATTTGTTTATTTAACCGTTTCATTACTTTGTGCAATTTATAGTTTTAAACTGCAAACTCCAGAGCAATAGTTAAGTAATCGATTAATCGGTTATATAACAAATGATACAATGAGGTTGGAAATGTTTTGTAAAATATTTGATGCGGCGCTAACCAAATGTTCTGCAACATCATGTACAGCAGTTTACGTAGCAGACATTGTAAAATAAACCTCGAAGTTTCTTCAAGGAATGTAATTCTTTGTTCTAAAGCGAGGATGGCAATGAGGTAACTCGCTGTGAGATGCTTCTCAGATGCACAAACAGCTTCAAGAGAAACTTGTTGAGCAGAGCAATCGCACTGTCGCAAAGCATCGACGAAGCGTGAAGGTGCTTGCTTACCAGCGCTTAAACTCCTGTCAGTTGCGCTTGTGTCTTGCTTCATGACGCACGGTTCTTCTCACCATCCAAGATGAACGCGCTCTATGATCTTCTTTGCATGTTCCAGTTTCGACATTTCGCAGCGCTCTTGAGTTACGAACTCTTTCTTGATGTTGCGAAGAATGTGCGTCTTCATTAGGACTTGTAGAATTCCTTTCCAGTTTATGGAGGCATGCTATGATAGTTTAGGGAAGGATGAAATTAATCTACGTAGATGACACACACTCTAGTGTGGTATTACACAGAAAATATTTCTTTTAATCTTTTTTACACGAGAGACACGAGTGAACTTTAAATATCTCCTTTTTCTGTTTTTATCTACTATTTTTCAGTGTGCTTCAAATGTCAGTAGTCAGGGTGGAAAAGATCTTTCGGGAGCTTAGAAAAATTCTTCTGAAGTATACCCAAGATTAAAAAGATTGGAGCAGATGGATTGCGGAAGCTTGTGGAAAACTTTATCCGACAGGATTTTTGTTAGCTTAGATTCTGTTCTGAAGTATAAGGGATGCGAAAATGAAAATTTCTTTTAATCAATGTAGTTGTTCTTGCGTGAAACGAGTTGAAATTTAAAAAATCATCGCCGGGTAATGTTATCTGTTTTATTAAATCTGTGAAAAGAGGGTTTAGGGTTACTAGCATACGTGCATTATGCATTAATTCTACCCAACGACAAATGTCATGGATAATATTATTACTAGATATTAATAGCGATTTGAGGAATAATATTAGTGCAAAGTAAGAATGTTGACTTGAGTCAAAACACTGGTGCTCGATTATCGTAAAACTATCCCAACTTTGCACTTGGGGTTTTGACAATCTTATGCTGCACTGTACCGGTCTCCCTTCGCTCGTTCGTCACAGGGTAATATTTCCGTAAACACCACCAAATAAAGCAGCTTCCGGTGTTGGGAGAAGAGGCCTGTGACTGTGAACAATTTCTACTGTGATAAGTGGGCGATAGCCATTTCGAATTGTTCGGCCGCTGCTTCAAAATTAGCCGCGAACTTGACCATCGAAAACCTCAATGTTTAAAACTTCTAGTCGGCCCATGAGGTAATATAATATACGGAAGTGGATCGATCGCTGACAGTCAGGAGTGCGACGTTTTCTGGGAGTTAGCTGGGATGAGAATGACGAATCTAAGTGCAAACTTAGAACGTTTAGTGTATAGTTTCTCATAAATCTCCGACTGTCTTCGTAACTAAATTTTCTCAGTATATTTAACACGTAAGAGCAGTTCTCCTCGTGGATGCAGTGTACAGGAAGTGTTGGAGACGGACAGAAGTAAATGAGCAGCCTGAAGCGAGGCAGGGATGTAGAAGGGAGGGGGATAGAGGAGGATGCGGAGGACGGCTTCCACAGACATGTGTCTCTCACTTTATGAAAGCGGCGCCGGCGCCTCAAGGGATCCCAGCACGCGCTGGGTGCGGCAGCGGCGGGCGCTAGCAAAGGAGCAAACTTTGCATACTAACTGTCTACACTGACAACGTAAGCTTCGTAACTTACCACTTTACCATACAGAGTGATAAGTTTTGTGACTTGTTCTATCACCTTTAAATTTTTGTACTATCTCATATAAAACTCTGATTCTGGTTTTAATTATTATTTTTTTAGAAGAGACAGTGATATTTATTTGTCGTAATACATATGAGAGGGGTGGGATTGGAATGTAATTATCTCGGTCGGAGGAACGCAAGGTTTAGACCGACATTAGTAGCGATTAAGTGAGATTTGCAGCCTCATATAATACTGACCAATGTCGGTTCGGTACACTGCCGTCCCGATACCTGCGCGCTCGAGCTGGCCGCTACTAACCACAGACATTAACGTGTTATTCTTGCTTCTTATCGGTCAATGCAGGATAAAGTAAGCTTCATATATTATTTCTACTTTTCATGAGGACGAATGCTAACAATGCAATTTTTATTCCGATAGTGAGTCAATATTTTTAGAAATGTACCCACGCTTCCACTCGCATCCCAAGGCTCATGCCATGCGTGCGGATAAACCTTTTGGTACTGTACGTTACCCGACAATCCAGCATCTCTCTTATACCCGATTTCTTTTTCCAAACAGGAAGAACATGACTCATGGTCTGAATCTCGCCACAACCAAAATGAGACACAAATACATCCCTTAGTTAATTCAACGGTTAGAACACCAAAATAACTGTAAACAAACAAAACGACCAAGAAGCCTTTATTGGAGAACATAATAGATGATTAGATATTTAAAGCGGTCAAAGATGAAAGACACACCAAGTCGTGATCATTGTTTTAGGAACATTTTTCTTGATGTTTCAGTATTCCAACACGTACTTAATAGAAATAATTCCCTTATATACTAATGAAGTATTCTTAAGACGTAATTCATTTTGTTATCACACGAAAATTTAATAATCTGATATGGAAAGTTAACTTCATTTAAGAAAGAAGGAGTTTCTTTAGTATTATATCATGATACTTCGTCGGTAAGCATAAAAACATTTGAGAACTTCATAAAGTGAGTTGCAGTGAATGAGATGACAAATAACTAGTTGTAATGTGTCCCTCAGCAATTTTTCGTATCTCATCAACATGCCTTCGCGACGTCATTCGTTTTACAAGTCTGCTGGATCTTAATTATGGTGATCTTATCTCTTCAAATATTGCTTTAAGCCTCTCGCTCATGAAAGAATTGAAGAATGGTCGTTCCGCATGTTCATCTTACTTCTACGTCTCTTCGAATACTTTAAAGAACTCGAAAGACGTTTTGTATTATTGAGAAATTAACAGAAAGTAAGTGAAGCAGTTTAACTATAATTGTTGACTGCAATTTCAGTGTCGCACAGTTCAACATTAAGGTGGGACTAGCGCTTCATTTGAGTCAAATCACTGAGAAGTATAATTGTTTTCGTGACCGGTGAAGTGAGTTTTTCGAGTTGAAATAAGTACATATTACTCTGTTAATTTATGCCGATTTCAGATATTTTAATGATTTAGTTCTACCTACTCTAGAACTATCTTAAGAGAAAGATTCACTTGAATCTAGAGAATTGGGCGTGCATTTTATAAGTTTAAACCAGAAAATCAGCAATGAATGTAAGGAAATTACAAAAATCTGGAGATAGAATGTCGTATGACTTTTATGAAATTATAATAAAATAATTTTAAAAGGAACAAATCTTAGATTTAGTTTATATTGAACCAGGTAAATCAACTAATTATCTTCTTAATGAGAAGTGAGTGCCGGGTTTTCTGAAGAGATATTTAACGTATATTTGCGGTGTGTCGTTTGCGGTTTCAGACTTCGGAATGCGCGTTTTATGCCATCTATCGCTGTCTACGATGTTGAGCGAGTTCGCAGTACATAATAATTTCTTTACAAATAAATAGTTGTTCCGAATGCGATCTTTCATAATTACAATTATTCGTACAAATTAATTTACATATGAACAAAAGTTAGTTAGATTTTTGAATGTTTTAACTCACATTATTCCACAAAACTATACTCGATGCCATGTTACTTTGCTTTGAAAAAAAAAACTTAAGAAAAAAACCATGAACGGAAACGCGATATATTTGTTAGTTTATTGTGTATAAGCCGCAGTAAATTATTTTATTGACGGTAAATTATATATTTATTCTTGTCACCAGTTTGATGTTGGTACTGAGCTTGTTCTCAATGTATCCAACGCTTTTACTTCCCCATCGTTCAAAAGTATGATAATATTTGTACCTCGCGTTATGTTGGCAGGACGTTCAAATTTCCGAAAGCTTAAATCCATCGTCAACCTCGGACACCTATTTAATTCACTTGCTCTCGTGACACTGCGTGGAGCGTGTGGAACGAATATTTCCTCGTGCCTTTGTTTGTTGAATTATTAACTTTATTTCCTTACAGCAAATAGTCACTTTTGTTTGTATTAAATTTTATTAAGATATTACTTAAATTCGTAGGAGTTGGCAATTTGTGTTAGGCAGCCATATTGCGTAATTTTCAGCAAAGTGACATGATTTTCAGTTTAACTTCAAACTCCTTGAAAGAGTCGCGCTCATGAGTCCCGTGAAGTACTTCATCCATCGGGCACGAATGCCATAGAACTAAGGGTGATCTAAGTTCGAAAATATCTCTTCTCTTATTCATCAAACGCCGAGAGTCACGATTTGGAACCATTAGAAATCTTTTATTGTCATCATCGTCGAACTAAAAGATGGGTATTTGATGAAAATCCGAAGGAAAAGTTCAAAATAGTCTGATTGAATAGGCAGTCGTCGTAAGCACTGGATTAAAGGAAAAAATGTGTGTGGAATGGGAAATATAAAAGTTAAAGCAGAAAAATATTTTTCACAGGAGGACTACATGATTGAATTCCTTCGAACTGAAGTCCCATCATCGTATCTGACGCAATATATTTACGTCGTCACCTCCGTCCACAATGTACCTCCGGCATTCGCAACCATCTCGTCAATCGAAGCTTTATCTCCGCACTCTTTGTGTGCGAGACGCGGTAGAGAAATCCTTGTGCTTCGTGCGTGTAAGGAACGGCGTTCAATTAATCACCGGAAGTTGCCCCAAGTTTCTCTCCCGCTGCACTCCGTTTCCGTGCACTCCGCCAAATAACCGCAGCGCCGCCATTATATCAATGCCTCACTCCGTCTTCATTCGTCATTGAGGTTCTCGCGACCGCCTACTTGAGCAGTGTTGCATTGTGATCTTCAGATTTTCACAGTAACAATTTGAATGACACATTTTAATAAGGTGCCATTGTATTCATAACTGTTATGAATTGCCCAATGCGTCTGAATGGTGCTTCTTCAAAGATTTACTTGCTGAATTACTAATGAAAATATAGCTTTTAAGGAAATTCAAGACAACATTTTTTACCTATGAATAACAATGAAACTATTAAGGTCTCAAATAAACATTTTTATTAAGTACATCTATAATTCTATGAATGACAGTATTTGGTTTAAAACTGACTCTTCAATCAAGTTATGAATGTCGTTTGTTAATTAGCCAAACGACATTGTGAGATATACTTCAGAAAAATCAGTTAACGTATCAACCTGACGGCTTTTATCGTATGCCACAAAATAAATACCGATGAAAAGTTTATAACGTTTTTTTATAATATGTAGTGAAAAGTTTGTAATAATTTTCGCTTCGATCTATCGCAAAATTCTCTTCTACTCGATAAAATTAAAGTACCAGAGATAACATTTTCTCTGCTATAACCGATATCTGAGTACATACTCTCTAGGGAAACTAGACAAACAGTATTATTTTTTATAATTAATTCGGCACCACCTAATGAACCCGCTGGAATTGATACAGAGCATCGTCGATATAATAGTATTTCCTGTTTATCTCCTGAAAAGAATCGTGTGACTAAGTGCGAATTGAAGGGTCTCAACGAATAATGTAATTGTTCACTATGTACTCGATACCTTCTCATCTTGATAACGAATAAGTTTTGTTGGGCGTAACGACTGTACATAATGAACTTCCTTTACCAAGCATCAGATTTTCTTTCGTAGAAACGCAACTTATTTTCCTCCATCTTTCAATAACGAAATATGATGATTCATATAACATTATCTTCATTACACACACACACACACACA
>NNCF01126094.1:20815-30916 GCA_002313205.1 Laupala kohalensis | reverse complement strand
ATATATATATATATATATATATATATATATATATATAAACAATTGCTTTATGCTAGAGCTTTCTATACAATACTACAGCGATATTTCTAGTTATTGCCTTTTGTACTCCGAGAAAGACATTTTCTGGCTCGGGTTATCGCACGGTCATAAAACATGACCTTTATTGGTGGGATTGTATCTCACGTGCAGAGCTGAACGAGAGTGCAGTATTTTCTACCTTCTCAAGCTGTTTAGAAGACAGGGTAATTTTCCTGGCTGGTATATTCTTATTATCGTTTTTTCTCCCCACGTTTCTTTACTCAACATACACATTATGTTTAATCTAGTTTAGTGATAATTAAAAAGAAAATAAAACATACAAAATATTAAAGTACGACTCCNAAGAGACAGCATTTTTGTCGTATAGTTTGTGATCAATACAGGGCCTCATGATTCTGATATACAAAAAAGTAATTCAATTATTTTTCTATATATTATGGTAATGTAATTACTATAATATTATATTAATAGTAATAACAATAAATTTTATACATGTGATCTTATGACTTACTTTTTAAGAAGGTGAACTACGCAGTATTGAAGTGTTGATCGTGTTTGTACTCACGTGATCTCGTGCAATAATTTGTGCGCAGAAAACAGGAATCCACTCACGATAAATTGAACAGTGTAAATTATGATGTTATTGGATTTTCTTGAGGCAGTTTTGTTCTTTGTTATTGCTCCGGGTGCAAATAATTTCTGTACCGAAGGAAATATATATCTTGCCACTAAGTGTTCAGTGGGCACGTCATGAATCACGTTTTCTCGCTCTACGTAAGGAATGCAGTAGACGATGTTCTTATGCATCGGACGACGTTGTAATATAATTTTTTTGAGTAAAGTTCGTTTTGTCTGAGTAATTTATTCGTTGAAATGTTAAATAAATATTCTGCTATTAACTAAATGAGTTCTTTCCTTAGAAAGAAGTAGAATAAAAGTTTTAACTACTTAATAATTTTGGATTTATTATTTATTTTAGTCGCTTCATGAAAAAAAATTTTTTTCACTTGTCTGTATGAGAGAAGATAGTGAATTCTTTCAAAATTTTGTAAGTAAGAGTTAAACCTTTTTCCAACAATCAGATATTGTCATGTCAAATATTCAGGAAAAAATATCATTTTCATACACTAATTTCACCCCCTTTCCGCTGGGGAGTTTTATTAATTCATTTTCTTATCATTATGCTGTTTTTTAATTTGGTGGAGACAAAAATAGTATGTCAAAAATATCCTTAAATTGTTAAAAATTTCTTCATTTTCCACATTGCAGCAGCGTTGGGGTTTGTTCAGAAACACCCTTAAATTTTGTTTCAAGTGTTGGAAAAGAGGTGGCGTAGTATTTGTTTCCTCAAGCAAACGTAGGTAGAATCTTATTTTGAATGCCAAGTGAGAAAAATTTCATCCAGATATATAAAAAAATAGAGTGGGATGGTTTTTTGTAATCTCGTGTGTACATTAATCATTCTCCCGCTTTGAAGATCAAGAGCCAAAATTTCCTCAAGTTCGAAAGAAAACTAGTTTTAAATGAAAGAAAATGACATAAACAGAAACTTCATACATCTAGAGATAAAATAAATATTTGGAAGGTAATCACAACACTTTATCTTTAGGAGGAAATGTTTATGAGATAAACAAGGTAAAGGTATTGGCAAATTTCATGTTTCATTTTTAAGATTTTAAAACAATAAAAAAGTATTGCTGTATCACTTCACAATTAAATTAATTTATCTAGAGGTTCTCTAGCATCGTTGAATTCTTACAAATCACTTGACAAGCTCTAGTACTTCAAAGTCACGTTTACACTAATAATATTTTTCATGTAGCTTTTCATCAGTATACGAAGTAATTAACCTGTGTTTACAAACTATACACATTCGTACAGCTTTACTGCAATCAAAGTTTTACTTTCAAAGGAATGAATCGTAATTAAGAAATATTTGTATTCTCTTTTAACTTGATTAAACCTTTCGTGTTTGTGAGTGAATAGTGATGTTATCTAAACATACCCTCTTTTTTTTTGGGTGTGAGAATAAAGATTATCTTTATACATTTTAAAGAACAATATTTAAAAAAAATTCTTAAAAAGGTGGATCTAATATTACTCAACCGTACAAGGTTAATATTTTTTCAGATCAGAGAAATTTCACATGGAAGTTCGAAATGGATTGAGATATGCGCATGAAATATGGAAACTGAGCTCCCTATTCATTTATATTTCTTTATTTGCTTCAAAACAATACGAATACAATAGAGAACGAATGAAAATTAAATTTCTTCCCAATGAACTTCCAACTGTGGAACTACCAAAATGTAAATATTTTTGCGTTACATTCTTTCGAGATGACGCCTCTTCGCTGCGATTCCAGATGCTGGTCGTGCAGGTCTCCTCCTTAGGGATGTGGGTGCAATCCGCTCTACATTTTACCTTTCGACATTTGATCCCTACCTCGCTCCTCTTATTTCTTTTCTTTGCATATCACGTTGTATTTGCTTCCTTTACTTCATCTCTCGCCGTAATTAACTGTTCTACGTACTCGGAAATGAACTCCTAGTGTGCTCCCTACAATGGGTGAGTTCTTGAATTCATCGTTTCATGTATGAAAGACAGCGCCAGATAGAGATGTCGATTCACTGAAAACTCGATCACCAATGGTGAATGGGTCCGATTGATGTGAGGACACATCTATGGAACTTTCTAATTATCCAATTAGCAAAGGTCAACTCATGGACGACCCTTGGGAAACAGTGAAGGGGGTCTGCCAGATATATACTAACCAGGGTCACTGTAATAATGTTTGTCGCTTCGGGCGAAAGTCTCTGTGTTTTCGTTCTCTGTAATGTTAAATAGCATGGTCGTGTATAAATTGATATGTAAATGTGTTCGAATGTGTCCTTAACTTTATAAAGCTAAGAAGATTTCTTGATTCATGGAAAATAATATTTGCATATGGTACGTTGGCTGCAACGTGGTACAAACATAAAAAAATCTTAAAATACTAATTTACTGAAAAGAATTGAAAAAACAAACTTAATATAAAAGTAAAATCCTTTCCTTTCTAGCCATCCTTCTTTTACTTTTTTTCTTTTGAATGTTGTTAAATTGAGAGCTAACAATATTTTAATAGTTGTTACAAAGAATTCTCACTGGGAATTTCTAGTGCACCCCATAAACTATTCACAGAACACAGAGGAAAAAATAAATGTGAAGTTAACTTTTCTATTTTTCATGTTTGTTTTGTTTTCCGAAATTCTTAACACAAAAACATTTGTCAAAATAGCTGCTATAAATAATGAAATATATTTCATGATTCGTACGGTCATTGAGTCGGAAGCGAAAAACGGGTGAAAAGTATGATACTGAATAAAATGATGTACTGATATCACACGGTGAATACCATTTGTCTCACTAATTTTAAGAGTATAAAATGTCAAAACTCTCTGCAAAACACGCCATTAAAATTTTGAAAGAGTTTGAATATTTTCGCTGAGGCTAATTATTTTATATTGTTAAAATTCGATGTTTTCATGTAAGAAGCAAGGTAATGTTTATTACAAATTTGGTTGCATTGTCTATTTTATCTAGAGCTTTTTGTGCCGGTGCGCCGATTAACTACGGATTGACAAATTTGTGGTGAATTTATTGTTTATATGTCCTCAAGAGCTGCCTCCATCGCTTGATGTTCAAACTATGGTGTTAGTAAGTATTGCTAGATTAACTCATCGATATATCCAAAGTATCATAAAATATTTTAATCCAGTTTGATACTACTTTAGTTCTTATGGTCGTTGCCAAAATACTTAAAAATTGCTTCGTGAGAATTAGGTTACTCCTTGTTATGGCCGACAGAGTGTGTTCAAATACGACACCAAGGAAACTGTAGTCTGTGACTCGGAAGTACCCGTCACCATTTTCCAGAAAAAAAACAAAAAACGGTAAGATAATTCAACATTTATTTTGCATTTACACATTTTTCAGAAACACGATTAATGATACTAAAATTTAATTAGTGACTATGCAAATTTCCCAACGGTATATCATCATAGAATTACAAAGTATATCATTTTGACATGTTACAGTATAATGGTTTTCTATGTATTCGTATATTTTAAGTTAATAAATTGAGACAATTGTGAGTACTAAAAATTAGTACAACTTTTCTGTCACTTTAAGAATATTGAATTTTTATCATGTGAAATACACTTTCGTTGAAATGTTTAATTTATTTTCTTGTTTTTTCTCTTGGTTTGTGTCAGTTCCACATAAAACTGAATTTTAAAATAAGAATAATTTAAGTATTGGTAGAAGTGTAAGAGCGACTTTTATGTGGGAAGACGGTGACTTCAATGGAAGAGAGGGAGATTGAACATTGGGTTTTGCCCCTCTGCTCCACTGGACCGCGTAAATTACATTGTGCATGCTTATTACGCTAAATACCCAAACAAGTCCCTTTAAGCCGGAACGAGATACAATTGAAGAACAATACTACCAAACAAAGACTGGCTAATTCTACTTTTATCTTTTGATATTCCTGGAGTACCTCACCCTTAATACTTAGGTTCTGACTGCTCCACTCTATTTCTACTTTCACTTTGAAATCTGATTTGCTGCTCATGTGTTCAATGCATTAACCGAGTTCCGGAGCTCGAAATTCGTGTGCGAGGTCATCCAACTTCCTCGAACAAACTGGTTTCGCGACTTCAATATCTCTTCAGTGGTCAAGAGAAGAGGGGCTGAAATGTGGTTGTCATCGTGTCAAATTATTTTTACGAGCTAGATTATCCGTGTTTCGGGCGCGTGTTTCGTCGCGTACGTAGTTTTCAGAGCTCCGCACATCTTCGAGTTTTGAGACGAGGAGGATGACCTTCGAAGAGATAACACAAATGACGTTTACACATCAAATGAAAAATCTATATTTGTGCCGTGTCAGAGAACTACATTTAATTAAATATAAATCGCCACTTCTATTTTTGCTCTGGACTATGTTTCTCCCCCATCCAAAACTGTGTCTTTTTAGTTCAAGGTATTTTAAACGTTCAAGATTATTTCTCTTTCAGGTTCCATTGAACAAATGAATAAGTAAATTCATACAAATATATAGCAATGGTCTAATTTTGCATATATTTTTTTGTTAAAGTTGTGATATTATATTTCTCGATTGTTTTTACTAATTTTCAGTTTTGAAGCATTATAATAAAAAGCCACAATCTGGTCTGGAGATACTTCGTTTGGTTGTTTTATTGTTATATAAGGAAACACCTAAACATAGGTATTGCAGATCGTAACACAATGCTATGGAATACATTGCAATGAAATTAATAATTAATCGTAAATTGTGTCAGCCATCTTCTTGCATATCGTTTTATACAATGAGGAGCCCGTTTAATGTTTCTTAGTGTTGCTTATTAAAAAATCTTTATTAAATAATCCAAAATGTTCGATACATTATATTACATTTATACATACAATATGAAAGTTAACAATTTATTCCATGTTACGAGGATATAGGACTGCATGTTTTGGGAGAATCTACCGAAACATTTTAAGTATAGTGTTTCCATTCACTTATTCAAGACGTTTATGTTATTCTGTGGAATCTTGATAACGCAAACCACGAATTACTCGATAAGACGCTTTTTTAATCTCCGTGAATCTCTTGTAACACATCTTTATAAGTACCTTTGTAACATGACGTTATATTTTATCACCGAAACATCGATAGCAGGAATTTGTTATTTCAGAGTTACCTTTACAGGACCAATATTTACAACACTTCCCCATTATACATCGAACTCAACTTGTTTGCTCAATAATAGTTTCTGTGTAAATGACTAACCTCAAATATTTTTTTTTTCCATTTTCACCCGAATAATTCGAATCTCGCTATCACAAATACCGTGATAACACACATTTTTATAACTCCACTTGAGGTTGTCGTATGAAGTTTGCACTGTATTATTATCTGGAAAATGTTTCGGGTAATTTTCAAATAATGCGATTCAATGACTTTTCTTGTGGGGTACCAAAACAATTCCTTTGGACTTTGGGAAATCAGTCCTTACGTTATCGGTTGAGTTTCTCCTAATTACGTATTATATTCATGATAATATCTAGTAAGGTAAACGTTTACCCATGCAACGTCGTGTTAAGTAAACTTTCTCTGGAGTATTGGTTTAACTTTCCTCATTTTGATGAGGTTGTAAACGCGACACCAACACTATAAATCTGAAACGGGAAATGCGTATACAGCCATAGGATATACGTAAATTAATCACCTTAATCTCTCGGCCCGATCCATTATTTTCTTCTTTCGATGGCCGTCGAGACAACTTTCACCACCCTTCTCCTTGCCTTCTCTACCCGCAACGAAGTCGTAGAAGCAATTCATTACACGTCGCAAGGAAACTGTGCGGAGGAAGTTTTCAGTGGTGAAAGGTCAACTAATGTGTGTTCCTCTCATCACCGAACTTCGCTGGGTGCAGCCATGGCTGTGGTTGCGATTTCTATTCGTTCTGTTGGCAGACGTGCTCTCGCGTTTCATTTATTCATTTTTGAGGGACTTCCCAGGTTCTTGTGTAAGCGACCATTATAATCAAACAAGAAGTATTCCTAATACACTATAACATTAATTTATTATTGATTTATATTTATTATATTGATGTAATAAGAATAAATTGTTTTCCACTGTCCAATTTTTAAAACTAATGTTCTTAATTGTACATTTGTAAATCGTCATTCGAGTTCGGTATTCAGTTCAAAAGTCGTTCAGTATATCGAAAAAGAAATGATACTATTGTTATATTATAGTTCAGATTACAAATTGACGATAATACGAAGTTCTATACACACGTATTCTAGAATACAAGCTAGGCTTTTAGGACACATGCTATATGAACACATTAGCGATACAGAGAAAAATACATGAATGTAATGGTAGTCCAGTTGCTGACAAAAACATTATTGATCCTTAAAAATGTACAGTATCAAATTGAGCGAACAAATGATTGAGCTCTGTTATTACATCGTTAAGAAGTTAAGTCAGACATCAACAGGAAATGTCTCAAACTATTATCTCGTATTAAGCGATTTTAAGCTTGTGTAACATATATATGTTACACAAGCTTAAAATAGAATACGAGATAATAGTTACATATACATATTTAAATTACAACATGCTTTTCAAAAGTGAGCGTAGAAGTATTAGGGTTTAAAAGATGAGCATAATATATTGGAATTTCAAGTTTCTTTTCAGAATAACAACAACGATATCACTGTTCTTTATGTATATGAGAACTAGTACTTTTTTAAAATGTTGGTCACGTGACTCTTCGCTTCCGCAGTCTTTCTACGCTGTGAACCCCCGAGGGTGAAACCTTTCCCTTCATGTCTATGGGAGCGCGTGATGATAATGCTTCTCCATACATGGAGAATACAAGGTTTTGAAAGTTGATGTACGACGTAGTGAGAAGAGCATATGTTACGAGATGGACGCTACGCGTAGCGAGTCCCTCACCTTTCGCCACCTCGGTGTGCATGACTCAATTGGGCGTTGGCTCATCGATGTTTTAAATGGGCAATATGGATGGGTGGATCGAGTAGTGATTATGGACTCTAAGAGAAATGATGACGACCTAACAGGCAAGGAATGTTTTCACTTATGAAGAACACAAAAGACCCCCAAAGTGAATGGCGATGAATAATTTTACTTCCCAAGAACAGGGTAATGTCAGTATACAATTCCAATGATGCCAAATAGTAGCTATCTAGAAAATAATAATTTTTAGAGATAACTCACGGATAATTATGTGTGTGTTTGGAAGTGTTCAATTACTGACATATCTTCGAAAATCACATATTTTAATTGTAAAATTTAATTTGTATTCCTATAGAGATGACCTCTCAATTCTCGTGGAGAACATTTTGAATCCAGCACTTTTCTCACTGTCAAGAGAAATATTACCTCGCATTTTATGCAATGGTAAGGACAAGTCTTCTTGGAATTTTCTATTCACATACATGGCTTTGTACTTCGTAAGGCGCTTTAATAATAATATTTGTGCAAAAGAATCAGACAATGACTATTATTTATTAGAACTGTGCAATTTTTTCGTAATTACTTTTTGGTAATTTAGGAGATGTATTTCAGTAGGTCAATATATTTTTCATTTAATAACTGAATGTGCTATGAAACATTTACTACTGTGTTTATATTTGACATACTATAAAATACAAAAATATTTATCAACTACTATAAACATTTTTTTCATCCTTGTATGAAATTCCTTAGTGTCCATTGGGTCAGATAGAACGTAATCATTTGTGCAAACAGAACTAAATTGAATTGTGTTCAGAACGTCATTGTGTCTTTTCTGGGTCATGAAAGTCACGGACATAATACACCGAAATTTTTTTCCAGTGTATTTCAACAAGAGAACCTTTTTTATATACAAATAAGAGAAGTAAAAATCGACATTAAAATGCTTTATTTAAGGCGAATTCGAACATTCAGTATGGAGAAGGGATATGAAGTGTCTGACCCATGTATATAAATTATCGTAGACTGAGAGGGGATGGCATAAGGAAAAGGGGGAAGGGGGAACGTGCGCTGTGTAGGCGCGACGAAGAAAGAGGGGGAGGCTTCAAGTGGGCGCGGATGAAAGTTAGGTGTCGCGTGATGGCTGGTAGCGCGAAAGCGATGCTGAGAGTATAGAAAGCTGACCCCTCCACCGCCATCACCTCTCTCAAACTACCACCTTGACTGAAACTTTTGTATATGCTTTTGTTTTGTTTGTAATTTCTTCTGGCTGGTGAAACATCGACCAGTGATGATTGAGTAAAAGTTTACCTCCTAGTACCCATTGAGTTCCGTGTTTCGTTCCCCATATTTTTGGACAATAGGTACATTTTTTTCTGGTACAGTACGTAGTAGACCTCTATTCAGCTCTCTGTTAGTTAAACGTCAGATCAATCATCCCCTCTTTCAATGACAGGAATACTAAAGATTTTTTTTCTTTGGTGGTAATGGTCGTGGTTATAATGGAAAGGAGGCCAATACACATCGCCAGACCTTTCTGCCATCCTTAAGTCAACTCAATTTAAGTCTCCAGATTCAAGCAATCGCAAGAGTTTGAATTCTTCTGGGTAGGTGATAAAACATTGTGATTTCGATTCTTAGACCTATCCATAAACTCGATCAATAAGGCGAGCTCCTTTCACCAATTTTTTCATCTATTTTCGAGGTTCAGTGATTATTCTGAAGGAGCTCTTGTAATTATAATTATTGTATTATAATAATTATTGGGCAATTAAGACCAAACCTTACTCCTCCGAAATTTTTAAAAGCTCGTAAAATGAGTCGTCAAAGAACATCAGTAGAAAAAGAAATCCTATTACTGCACATACAAGATCAACCATATGACGGACATTTGTAAAACGGAGTATTCTGAAAAATACATTTCTAAGAATTTCCGTTATACTGTATACAAAGAACTGTTCTTGAAATTTTATTGAGATGTGTATATTACTAGTTTTTGTACTTAATATCTTTGTTAAATCTATATTTTGTTTTTCTGTTGATAATTAAGGTGCCTAATTTCCATGACGTTGCGTGATAGCTATTATAGCTGACGCATCGCTGGGAGCGACAGTCTGAAAATGTTGTTAACTTGCAATCATACATCAATTTGCGTCAATTACACTATCTCAGTCATTTTCGGAATAGAATTGGTAATGTGCCGTAATTCTAATTGGATTACAACACGATAATTGTTCTCATTTTCCGTAGCAACGTCATTTATCTGCATGTCACGCTACGCAACACGCGCAGTAAATCTATGAGGGATAGGAACTAGTGCAATAGATGACGTATGTCTCTCCGTAACGACGAGGGACATGAAATAATGAGAGTTTAATATTCCTTAATAAATAATGTATTACCTGAATGGTGTTCACTGTTCAATATTGAATAGAAATTGCCGACCAGAAAATCTGGAGTAATTATGGATCTTTATATATATATATATATATATATATATATATATATATATATATATATATATATATATA
>NNCF01126094.1:0-20610 GCA_002313205.1 Laupala kohalensis | reverse complement strand
TGTGTATGTGTGTATATATATATATATATATATATATATATATATATATATATATATATATATATATATATATATATATATGGCACATGAGTTAAAAATTACTGAAGAATAATTATGTACAAAAGTTTCAATTCAAGGCAAATGTGCCGTCCATATTCGGAACGAGTTTTCTTTCCCTGTTGAGTGATGAGTCCGTGCTCGTTCCTTATATTGTGGCACTGGGACACCATGAGATTTTTGATTGAATGAAATGTTTAGTATTATCTATTTATTTGATTATATCGTTATTTTCTGATCGTTTGTGACGTTTATCCTCTTGCAATTATGTCGATTCACAAAATCATTCGGTTGTTGGATCTTGAAAATGCCTTTGTCTTTTCCATAGTAAATAGTAGAAAGAAAGAGTTGCATTTATGCTTCTTAACATTTAGCATGAATATCACTTATATCACAATTTTTTTTTGCGAATGCAAAAATTATATCACAATATTGCAAAATTCTCGAATTACAGAACAATCCTTCTCAAACCCAGCGGAAATATATGTCGTTTGGTGAAATGCATGTATTTTTTTAAGTTTTTTATTTATTAATTTCCAAGCCCCAAACAAATTTGAGAAATCAATTTATTTATCAAATTATATTTGACAAAAATTATAAAATTTGTTTTTGTAAATTTTAGTTTTTTTAACCATTAATTTTACTCCCCAGTGTTGGCCTCGCCGCAAACTACATATCCCCTCCTCTGTATCTCGCATCCTGTCCACCAGAAACTCCACGAACTAATTTGGCGTCCAAATTCAGATAGCAATGAAGATGAGTGGCTTCTCAAAACAAATGGTCTCTAATGACTGGTGATAGTGAGATACACAAACCAAAACGATAATCGACGCGATAGGGAAATCAATTACGAAACGCCTTTGTCACGTTGCTGACTCTGCTCCATAGCAGATTAAATTAACTCCTTGATCGCTGATATTGTCGTAATTCAGCATATCTAATCGATTTAAGATTATTATTCAAACGTAATAAACGGTGGCCTATGAAGTGAAAAAACACAACTATAAATTCATGAAATAAACATTGCACCATCATTTTGTTAATACTTTTCTAAATTTAGCGATATTTTTTGTGTGTTTTATTGCATCAATTACGAAGAAAAAAGTGTTCGTGTTAGCAAGTCGGTGTCTGTTAATTTACTGTGTTTCGTAGAACAGGTTTGATCATATCAGTCTGCTCTCATACGAAATAGCCACGATATTTAATGATTGGGACATGCATAAAAAATGATAATAACTGCGTAGACGTATCGTGCCCATAAGAAATGTGTGGTAATAGGAAATAAAATATGAGCCGCGAAGGTCTTTTTCGAATTAATGTAATGACTACCGAAATGTCACAAGACATGAAAATCTTGTCTTCCACGGCACCGGATTTTCATCTTGTAGGACAGTTGAAACTAAAGGTCAACGAGAGAATTTGAATCGACTTAATAGTGAGAATTATTTTTATATTATAATAATAAAATTGGTGTAAAGAGGTCAGAACACCTATCGAAAGACTTCATAGTTTTCTATAGGAATATACTCTACAAACTCTAAATCCATTGATGGAATCAGTCCTCTTTTAGTCATCTTGCATTTGGAACATTTAAAAAAAATCAATAAAATCAGAGATGTGAATTAAAATTTTCATTAAACATGCAGGTGTACTGAAAATTATGTAACTTTACTTGGAGAAAGTGTGATCTATGATAAATAAATGAACGGGAACGCTCTATGTTTATTAGTTTATTATAAAGTAGTAGCACTAAGTTATACTAATTGTCCTCAAGTAGTATGTATCAGCTCTCTTGACAGTTAATTGTTGACAGTCTAACGGGATTGGTTTTGGTAGATGAGTTGTAAACAGTATAACCGACATGTTTACTTCACCATCGTCCCTTAGCGTAATGTAAAGTGTACGTCGCATTATGTTAGCAATACTTTCAAATTTCTTTAAACTGAAATCTGTCGCTAACATCAACCATCAATTCAATTCACTTGCTCTTGTTGCGCTATTCTGTTTTTTTTTCGAGTGTATGCAATGAATATCACATTGGTTAATTTTTGTATTATTAACTTGTATTTTTATGACTATTGTTGCTTTTTTGATTGTTATTAATATTTATTCGGATGCTACGTAAATTCGTAAAAGTTGACAATTTGTATTACGCAGTCATAGTGCATTATTTTCGGTGAGGTTACGTGCCAACGTGATACGAGTGCTTCGAGCACAGGGAGCCACCTAGGGTCATTTATCCGCTGTTTTGTTGAGACGCGTGGTGAATATTGTGTACGAACTTTGGAAGTCGAGACGAGTGGTGCAGTGGTTACACACCTGTGGCTATTTAAGGTGGGTCCCGAGTTCGAGACCCAGTCCATCGCAATTTTCACGTGGCCGTAGACGATGAAATCAAGAAAATGATATTTATATTTTTATATGCAGCTTTTCTTCTAAAACGTTTGAACTCGTCACTTGACTTGTTATGAACGACGTTTTAGTGCCCCTCGTAACCAGAAATTTTGGAACCCACCAGAAATACACATTTTGGAATCTTCTCTCACTTTAGGACGCTCCGGGATTGAAATTCGAGGGACTTACCTCAATTATGTAAACCCATTCTTCAAAACCGTTTTTGTTCTTTTTCTCGTGACGATATGCTCTAAGTATGGAGTATATGAATGCATTATGAACTAGAGCCCTTATTTGCTAATTTCTGAACGGAACAAACTTATTAGTTTATAATTTTTTTAAATTAAATATGAAAGTACTTATTAGTACATTCAGTCCTATGTAAAATTCCCGCCAGGGGACTTACATCTAGTAAGTACGTGTTTGGCAAACACGGGACCTCGAGCTGAGTCTGGCATTACTTCCACTTACTTGTGCTAGGCTTCTTCATTTCTCTTTCCTGATCTTCCTTGGTCACCTCTTGTTCTTTTCGATTCCGACGCTAGTAGGTTGCGAGGGTTAGTGTACATTTCATTTGCCTCGTTGTAATGTTTTGATGTAATGATATATGTTTTGAGACACGTTTTGATATGTTGTAATTCGGGAGGGTTTTTAGTGGGTATGGTTGAGTCATTCGGCGAGTCCCACACGTGGGGAGAGTCATGTTGGCTCTCCATAGTGCGTAACTGCATTTTCCCCACCTGTACTGAATTTTCGGGCTCTAATGACCTCGATGTCGACGAGCCGTAAAACCCTACAAAAAAAACCATGTAAAATTTGAGAACTATTTTTGCTTCTTTATGATCCCAACATTTGAAGATAATGTGTTCTAGTACTCCAATTTACTTCACCTCAAATCAAGCGAAGAAAATCTACGTTACTCAATTATTACTCTATTTTACTTTCTTGGGACTTGGAATTCATTAGAAACGTATCGTTCATGCAACTCCCTCCCCCTATGGTGCCTCTGATAATAATGTTATAAAATGAAAGACAAACGTTGTTTATGTTCTCGTGAACACAAAAGGATTGAGTTTACCGCTTTTATGTGTTTTTTATTGTCGTGATTCTCATGAACTTTCCACGGAATAAGGAAGTAATATAGAGGAAAAAACACCGAGATAGAGCACCAGCATGCACGACAACTTTCTACTAGTTCAACGAACACTGAAGAATGATTATGTAATACACTTTTAACTATAGATACAATCAATGCCTAGAAAAAATCACTTGTATTTTATTTTCGGAAACAAAAACGGAACAATAATGTAATGAAATATTTTGTATTTGTCTTTGTAAACAAGTCCCAAAATTTGACGAAGGAACAGTATTTGTTCGTTTTCATTACTATTCTCTTTGACCCATTCTTCTTTATCGCTTATTTCCTACAATAATTATTTACGTTCGAGAAATCTCTTCCAATGGTTTACTGGCCTCATTGGAAAGTTATATGAACACAATATATTTTTCAACAAATGAAATATAAATATTTTTGTAGTAAATATTTGATTAGTCGTTCCAATTTCGAGATAAACCGATATTTTTAGGACGATTAAATAAATATTTTAAAAAACCATTGACCGAAATTTAGATTTACATTCATTTGAATTTACAAAAATGATAACTGAACAGTTGTAAAGATTTTTTATACCAAAATATTTTTTCAATATTCGAATATTTATTTCATATAACAAATATTTTATTGTTTATAATTCAACCCATTATTATGTATTAGCATTATCTTATTTAATAAATAACCGAACATGGTAGTAAAAATTGGAAAACACACGAGGGTTACAATTTGTAACAGTTTTCGTGGCAACATGTTTCCGACCGCGAACTTTCACAAATTTTACAAAAATACACTTCATTCTCTTAACTATGCCATGGTTCATTTTACTCTCCGACTTTTTTACGATCTAGGTGTTCCTAATTGAATTTGCATGCATTGCACTTATATTATTCCAAGTAACCTGTGGAGGTTTTCTAGTTGCCATGTGTTGGTCGTAAAGGCGAGTTCTGCACGTAGTTTCGTACCGTGATCATCACGTCATTTATTGCAGCCGCCACGGTGCGAGATCTCCGCTCACTGTCCCGTGGGGAGGTGCATCTTGTGATTCGTTCCCACAACGGCTCTCGCGTACACCTTCGTTTTCTCTTCTTCGATCATGTTTACATCCGACTTCTCGAACGCTTTCTTTACGATCGAATGGGAAGATGCACTAAGAGAACAAGTTCGGATGTGAGATACAAATTCAGAGGAAGGAAGCGATTTCTCCAAACCTGATGATGGGACATGATTTCAATCCAAATCCTTTCCTTCCACTGCACTTGAATCTCGCACTTGGGGTACACAGTGTTGTTCTCAGGGTGTTGAATGAATAAACTGATACGAAGAGTAACAGTTGGTTTACCAATGAAACCGGTCGTTTATTCTGTCATCTCGTGTCCAGTTAGTATTTTAATTGCATTTGTGTATGTGTGTAAGGGGAGGAAGGAGACCATGTTGATGAAACTTGTTACCTTATATTTGTAATCTACTTTCAAAATTTTATCGTGTTTAGTCACATTTTACTAGTTCGTAGTTTATGACGTTAGGTAGCGTCCAAAAATGTCCGTGAAAATAAAGTAGCAGGTATCCTAAACATATTCAAAAGACCTTTTTTAAGGAGACAATATTTGCTTTTTTGTCATAAACACTCACAACGGCTTCGGGCAATGCTTGCGACCCTCGTCAGGTATTCATAATTTCAATAACACTCCTGTAAAAGAATACGAATATCCTTAAATGATAGTAGATGAAAATGCAATAAGATTATAAATATAATGCCGGAAACAATGAATGTACACAAACAAATAGAGAAACAAGTTAAATTGTTATTAAAAGTATTCCAGAAGTGAATTTTTATTTTGTTAGATTGATTTCTCTGTAATATTTTATTGAACGTACCATAAAACCAACTGGACATAATATTAAAGACAAATTACGAATTTTAAAAATCTTGTAATTTTAATTCAATATGCATGCTACAGAATAATGTTGTACTATTAAAAGGTTCACAACAATGGTATATAATTAAAGAGAATATTGTATGAGAACCTATGAGTGGAAAAGGAAATACTTTTGTAGTAATTTTACACTGCCGTTATTTAACAATTCTCACTTAACTTTTCAATCATGTTCTTAACAAAAATAACTAAGAGGAAACTTATACTGAGAATAATTCTCATAAACGAAGAGTTCAAAACAAAATGTGTCAAATGTAATCAGAAACGTATAGAAAATGGTCAATATATTATTCGTAAAGTGTGCATCTTATGAGAACGAGTTTGGGTAATCCGTACGCATATCTGAATACAAAATGTAATTATATTTACATTCTAAAGTTTAGATTTTTGGAAAGTGGAAGATACCTACCAAATAAAAATAATGTTGATCCAGCTCATCAGTAAAGAATCAGATCTCCATTCCAAATAAAACCAAATTAAATTCTCAAATTTGGTTTCCGTCTATCGTTTTGCTGGCGTATTAATAAGGGAAATAAATCGTCTAATGAAATTGGATGATAAATTAAAAAAACTCAAATACACAAATACACTTCTTACTGCGAATATCATGGTGAAAGTTTGAGTAAATGCTCTCGTAAAAATTTAAATTCGTAAAAATGTGAAGATGTTTCAGGACGTCGTCTTTTACGATTACCATACTTTCCTTGTACACGAACAATACTTTTATTTAAAAAGTAAAAAATAATTATGTATTTGATCGTTAAATTAGTATGTTTTCAAGTTAGAAGAAAAAGGAGCAAACAAAAATGTGGTGGTGACAACATTAGTAATGAAAACATATAAGGAAGTGGGAGATTTGTCAATGTAAGAATAAGTAACAAGTAGCGAGAAAAGAATCATCGACTGAGAATTTCTATAACAATCGGAATGTATAAAGTATAATCAAACTAATATTTGAGAGCGGATAATTATTTCTTCTTTCTCCCGCTGTTCTCAAATACAAAGTATAACTTTTCAGCCACAAATCTTCAAATTTTGTGAGAAACTCGTAATTTTATGAGGTGTTACACTCATAATTAAAATATGAATAAACTGTCATGTTCTCTATCACAAATTTATAATTGAATAAAATCTCTTAATTTTTATGTCTGTTTTAAGTGTTCCTCCTAGAATGAACCTTAGTAAATAACACTTCCAGTCATCAATATTCTACCACAAAATTCCATTCAACGGAAGTTCACTGAGTATTTAACACTTCAAATTTTAACTTATAATTTGCTATGTTGTCTCTACTGTAGAGACGGAACATCTTTGAAAGATAATATATTAATGATAGAAAATGATTGAATACGTTATCATAATGATTATACTTACAGCTATCAGTCGATAAATGCCACCTATGAGATAATTAATGCACTATAATTTCGCCTGAATTAAAGCTGCGTAGAAGCTGAAAGGATTTACTTTGTGTTTCCTGTCTTGTTTTAGAAATTCAAATATATGTTAATTTGAAATCACCAATTCAGATGAGTTGGGAACCCTAATGTGACAACAAATATTTTCGTTGCTTTTGCGGATTTATTTTCTAATACATGGTCATTAAGGAATTTTAAACATCTCGAAAACAATCAATAGACCTTTTTTTTAATATATAAAAATATACTCACTTCTTGAATGTAGAATTTAAAAACAGTATTTTTTCAGCATTTGAGAAAGTGTTGAATAGAAAACAAATATTTGTCAGTCCAGTACTTAATAAAAGTATTGAAGTGTTATTTACAATTCTAATTTTAGCAAAAAAACGTGCTGTTTACTTATTTAAATCATGCCAATTCATTTTTCTTCTTCTGAATATCACATTTAAAGAGCAGTGATATTCAGATGTAAAGATTAAAAGTGTAGTTAAAGTATTGGGGGATAAACTTGTGAACAAACAGAACTTCAATACTGTGTTTTCCTACGGGACACTTTTGTACAATTTAGCTCTACTCCGTAATACGTTGGGGAGATTATGAATCTCCTTTTTACAATTCTAGAAAGAAAATATGCATGAAATTATATATATTTTAAAACACAGTTACTTAGAATTCTACAAATGAAAATACGTTCAATCTGTTTACCGCATTAAATTATGTGAATCTGTTCAGGAGAAAAACAGGGAAGAAAATTGACTCCAAAAGTGCTGCCACCTCTGGATTTTTATCGTACTAAACTGTAGGGACATTTAACCTTAAGGCAATTAGACTGGTCCTACACGAGAAAAGCATATTGATTACTTGGTAAATGTTCACTATATTTTACGATAGGTGTGGTCAATTATCCTTTCTCGGGCGAGAACCGTCTAATATACTATAACGATGGAAAGTTGATACTTTTTTATTTGCGAATTTTCGAGTAATGAACATTCAGGTAATGATATGAACCACGCATTACCTCACTTCAGCCATGCATGACCGTTCATTCATCATCAGACTTCGTGATACTAAGAAAATGATGTGTAAATGAATCTGGGGACACAATAAGAAGAAAGGGGATAACATACAATATGATAAAAGGGGAGTTTGTATACATTCATATATTTTATAATATTCAAAACTGAAATGGTCTAAAATAGCAATTATGCTATTTGATTGAAACCTCGACCTACGAGAGCGTAACGTAATCTTTTCGGACCTTTATCCTGTAAACACACAGACATCTACTCAGTACTCAGAAAGCTATTGTTTGAGAACGTTATTTCCTGTGATGATGTGTGGATGGAAGTATGAATCTATGGGGGGGGGGAATTTTTTAAATATCACGCCACCAAAACAATGGAGAAGTATTGGAGATATAAAATCTTAAACATGGCTGAATTTTCAATTTCCAAAACGTATTTCATGACCATGTGATCTTTATTTACCTGAAACTCAAAGCATTGATGCATAACCCTATAAAATATTCAGGATACGATCTTTGACGGCTTTCAGAACATTTTTGTTTTGTTTGAAATTACGCAAAATAAATTATTTTAATAATTAGACATAATTAATTTTATTATTTTTCAATCCTTATTTTATAGTTGATTTTACAAGTATTTTTAGCTGAAAATATGACAAAAATACGCTATAGGAATTAGTGACATCGCTGTAAATTTTTGACTAAATAACAAAAGTAATATTGTTTTCGTGAAGAATAAAAAAGTAAGTTCAGGATATTAGGAACGGAAGGTATTCTTTGTAAGAAACAGGAACTCTTTACCCAAGCGCGGAATGCATTATTCACGTACGCACATGAAACTTTCTAGAGCGGAAAAAGTCCACTAGCAACTGAAACGTGATCGCACGATAGATAGTCCGAATCCAACGCACCGCACCTCGTAACTCGAAGACGATTTCCTGCTCAAGGAGTCAAAGATCGTTTCAAATCCTGCTGACGAACGAATCGCGTTAGAAAGCGGAGCTCTGCAAATCTAATGAACTTTCTCCCTTGTACGAGGTGGAGCCGAGCGTTGCAGTGAGTTCCTGGCGTGATCTCGCAGCCATGGGAGTTGACTGCTCTGTTCACCTCTTCACCTCAGCGTCAATCCGTCGCGCGCTTCTCGTTTGTTTTTTGTTTCTGCGATCTACGAGCGTGAAATGGATTGAAGAAGCCGCAGACGAGGCATAGCAGGGTTGTCCATGTTCTGAGTCTTTCCTCAATTCCGGACTTAACACGAACGCCGTCATACTGGTTCATACACCATTAATCCCATTTCTATTAACGCTGTTAGATAAATAATTAAATTTATTATCAAAAAGCAATTACAAACTGCGTAAGACCACGTGGAGGACCGTAAACTCGGAATTATTCTCCGGAAGCAGGCAAGTGACCATCGCATAAGTTCCGTTCAAATGTCCTAAGGTGGGTTGAAAATTTCAACCCACAACTAGGATAAGAATAAAAATAGTTAGTATACCTACAAATTTGTATTAAATAAAACACAAAAAAATTATTTCTCAAATACGTATTGTTATCAACCAGTAGATTACTCGGAACATTTTGTTTGTAAATCGTAACTGTTGAAATAACCCTAATTTTAAGTGTCTTTAACCGTCAAAGAACAAGTCTTCTCTAGGGGACTAAATACAACCAGGCAGAGTTATGTATGACACCTACTGCTATCCTGTTTTCTACTACATAATTTATCCTATGGCTGAGATTAATAAAAACTTCGCCGAACATAATATATTTCACTATCAACAAAAATAAAACAAAAGAGAAAGAACAGGAGGAAATTCACGACACAGCTTCATTCTTGGAGGGATAATACTGGAAAGAAATATATAAGCATATGAAAACATGTGCTCACTGTAGGTGAGTTCTTATTAAAGGCAGTCAGGGTTTTTGTATATTTCTTAATCCTGCGCACCTGAGTCATAGATTGAAACATGCTCACAAAAAAAAACAATCTCTCATAACGTGTTTCTTCAAAAATACTCCAGTCAATGAGGTTTGAGACATTCGGTATCTCAATTAAAGAAGTATCTCAATTTCAGCGTCCTCATTGATCCAGAAATTACTGAATCTACAGATCACTTTTTTGATACCACTTTACATAAGTTACTGAAGTGTAGTTTTTCCACAGGTCCCACAAATATGAATATATTTACAGGTTTTTCAATACACAGGTGACTAAATTGCTGACATACCACATAATTTTTTTCTCCGATTATTTGTTACTTGATGCTGCGAGTTACAGTTATGGTTTTTCTGAAGGTAAACTTTACTTTGAAACTGCGGTGTACAATTTTTTTCAAGGATAATTTGAATTCCCGTGAATTTAGTTGTTTCTTTCTCATCCGAATTATGCATCGTACTTCTCTTCCTTACATACACATGCGAATTAATGTGTGTTTAAGCTTCATCTTTCTTAAATGTACAATAATTTGCGGGTATTTATAATTTTAGAGAGACAATTTTCCTCACAAATCTATTTGTATTTATTCAGTAAAATGGTACAAACGAATTTCTTTAAAGTAATTGTAAAGAACTGGAGAGGAATCAGAATTTATTCATGGTCTACAATAGATATCATGATTTTTCTTGTGGATGAATTTGTCAGTTTTACGAGAATCGACTCCTAACAGATATTACACACACGAAAATTGTTTGTAGAAGAAACTACACTAATTTGCTCTTCCGAGTTGTTTTGATATTGCTAAATGCTTCGTGAAATAAGAGAATATGCAATTCTTGCATTGTAATATCGTGATCTCTTGATGACGCATTGGGTACATCGAGTCCAGTTCGTCTTATTCGACTGAAAGAGTGTAACACAGTTGATGGATATTATATTGATCAGATTTCCAATGCAAAAGCTCAAAGGAGATTTACACATTCTTTAAATTAATTTCTGAAATGTATTTATTTTCTTACTGCAACTGTTTCATAAAATTTTGTTCAGTATTTATTTACTTCATAAATAGTTCTTTCAATTTGTACGTCCTGTCTCGTTAAGTACGGGAAAAACCATAGTCGTACTTCTAGATAAATGAGAAATTTAGGTTCGTCAAGGTAAATAGAAAAGACCCAGCGCCCGGAAATAAACTTTTTATACACACTGTTTAATGCGGACGCCTTATCTGCGCTCATAGACTTGAGTAGTAGCCTTAGGTGATAGTGGACTCGGGAGTATCTTTATGGAAACATTGACTCACTGTGGAATTCAGATAACAGATACCTTAGTTCGCACTTGTATAGGTAATGGTCGAAATGAAAGCTATATTACGAAATTAATCTTATTTTATCCTGCACTGACCCACCAGTAGGCAGCAAAGACTCGGAAATATCTGTCTTTGGACTAGTAGCAGCTCCCACGTGCAGACAAAGAGTTGGTACTGCAGAGCTGTAAGAAATACTTAAGAAAGTTAATAATGTACATTAATTCCGATGTTTGACACATTAACAAAATATGACGAAAATTGAATTAAATTAGAATTGCGTAGATTCCCGGCGAACATGTCACCAACAATCTTTCTTTGTTGTTCTGATTTGGTAATGAGCACTCATTGCGATTTATTGTTGGCAAGCTTTTTTTTATGTTCAAGTTCTTTGTTTTGTCTATTATGCGGTTTGTTTCACCATTGTCATGAACAGTTAGATATATGGCTAGCATTTTCAATAAATATCAATGGGTAATTGAAGAACAAATAAAATTCATAACTTGACGCAAGTAAAGTCACGTAAATTCGGGTAGTAAAATTTAAAATATGCGTGTCTTCGCACTGTGGGTGGCGAACATGTGGTTTTGGCATCTGTCGACGGCGATGGTGGGCGGCAGATACTGCACTGCGACGTACGGAAGGACACGCGTTGCGCACGCGTGCGTGATGCCAAACCACATGACACCTTCCCTTCCTCCCCCAGCGCTGGCAAATCGCCTTGATAAACCGCTTTCTTTTACTCGTCTTTCTCTTGGTTAGAAACAAGAAATCAAGGAAGACACACAGTAATAATAATATTTTATAGAATGATTATAGATGAGGTTCTGACAGAGGATGTTCAAAATATAATTAAATAATAAATGGTCTTGTCTAAACACATGATTTCGGCATAACTGCCGAAGCTCACTTTCGGCTAACCAACAGTTATGCCGAAATTGTGTGTTTTAAAGCACTGATGATGCTCGTTAAACGAGGGAAAAAGCTTTTTGCTATTAGAATATCAACATTTATTATTTAATTACATAATAATATTTATTTTACCATCAGAAAACCTTCAATAATGTTACAAATATTCATTAAAATATAAATATCTCCGCGGTAAAATTGTCCATTGAGGAAATCCTGTTTGTGGAGTTACCATCATCTCAAGTCATATAAACTAAAATTTTAAGCTATTGTGGAAGTTTCTCTTAAGAAAAGCATTGAAATAACAACAGTCATTTAGTATATCATTTTCAAAGCTTAAGTTAGAAAAAAAACATTAATAAAAAAAATGATGCATGTGAGTGCTTGCTTCGAAATTGGACCATTTATACTGTCTTCATCAGTGGCGTCATTCGAGGGGTGCAGAAAGTTTTCCTTCCTTCCCAACTATTTTCGAATTGAAAACAAACAATGAGACCTCTTTACCGATTAATTCAATTTACTAAATGGATTGTTTGTAATTCACTTTGTCTTGAAAAAGGATGTTAACGAGACAAAATTAATCATCCACAAAACCATAATTATTTCTTAAACGCAATAATCTCTTCTGATAGGTTAGGATTGTAAGAAAAAATACAAAAATAATGCTAAACTGATAATTTAATTTTATTTATTACTGAAAACGACGAAATTAAATTTATTATAAGATTTATTAAATGTCGTCTGCATTCGTTACAAGGACGGGTTGAATTTCAACTACGTTGGAACATGTCTGAGCTAAGCCAGTTATTTCTTTGCAAGAAAATTATGAAGTTACTTATGTAGAATTTAAAATATGATCGAAAGATACCTAATAAAATAAATATTATGTTTAAATTATATAAAATGCTAATTAAACATATATAGCAAATTATTTATTTTGTAATTAGATAAGTTCTATGTTTTCTAATATGAATTAAAAAATCTATAACACACTAGTGTGCGTAGAGCCGTAGGGCGTGCATCCTCCCCCCGCAGCAACACCACTCCACTTTAAAGCTTCAGTGATTTATATAGAAAATCTATTACATGCGTCATTCTGAAAATTTGTTACTTAGGGGACTTTGCATTGTCAATATCATCAAAACCCCTCATCGTCAAAACCAATCATGAGTATTATTTTTAGTTTGTTATTGTCACCTCAAAGAGATAATTGATGAGCTCTCTTTTTTAATATATTTTTAGTACCTTCATCCCACAATGGTAGTGCTTTTTATGACTAACAAACAATATTTTTGCTGACTTACTAAATAAGAATTATAAAGCCAAAGTAAAATCAGTCCAGAGGTTTAGGAGGCCGTGAGGAACTAACATAGATATCTCCATACCTTCAGGGACATTTATTCATATTTTGTCATATTAATTCACCTGGTTAAAGATGTCTCCTTGCTACTAAGAACGTGTTTATTGCTTGGAATGTATTCCAAGATTACATCACAATAAAATGTAAAAATATCAGTAATGTTAACAAATTCAATCATACAACTTTAGAATATTTATCCAGGAGGATAGAAATATGTTTTATTTTGTAAAAATATTTTTGTTGCATTTAAAAATGTTAAACACTATCAATTGTTTTTAAGAGGTGTTCCCTATTAGCTGAGCTTTCATCTCTGAACATTTTCTTTCAATATTTTCTTTTAAGAGGGGGGAAATATAGAGATTAAAAAAGTTTTTATTTAATTTTTTATAAAACTGGTCGGAGAAGTTCAGTTGCATTAAGGATGTCAAGTAAATTCATTAAGTTCAGTTACCTTTCCAGTGAATTTGATAAATGAAATTCATGCTCTTCTATGTCATACGTCTTTTTCCTTGACTCCTGAGGCCGAGATCCTAATTTCCCCGCATCCAAATTGATCCGATCTGTAATTACTAAGGATAATTGCATTTGTACTGTGTATGATTTTTCTGAACAACATTGTAATTGTAAGGACAGACCTTTTCGAAAAACATCTGTACCACATATACTGAAGCCTTTGTTAAGTTTCTAGAGATCGTATATCCGTATCATATGACGTTTCCCCATACCTTCCTCCACATAATGGTTCACTTCCCCCTCTCCTCCTCTCGCCCTTGTTATAACTCAAAACACTCAGTATTCACAGGGAAATATAATTGCTGTGTTGCCATGACCAGAAATAGTAAACTCGGAATGAGTATCATTCATCAGAAATGGTAGCTTCAAGGCACGCGACAAACGTAAGTTGACACATACGTAATACGAAAGAATCAGTTAATTCTGCAATAATATTTATTCATATTTTCTTAAAAGACTTTCTTCACAGTCTTATTCCAATGAAAATCTAAACCAAACATGTACGTTATCATCTTCGAGAAGAAAAAAGAAAGAAAAAACATCGGTAGCTTACGATATGATATAGTTGACTTTTATGATAGAAAGAATAAAATAACAAATGTCGGAATTTTACTTTAAGTTATTGAAAT
The DNA here is from genome assembly GCA_002313205.1 of Laupala kohalensis. Lineage (NCBI taxonomy): Eukaryota > Metazoa > Arthropoda > Insecta > Orthoptera > Trigonidiidae > Laupala > Laupala kohalensis. The sequence goes on along the minus strand of NNCF01126094.1, from coordinate 6,019 downwards.
CGCAAATTTTAATTTTCTGAATGTAAATTTATGGAGCATAATAAAACGTATTTATAATAACAATAATAATAATGGGAATTATAATTATAAATGAAATAAGAAATGTTTATAATAATACATCTCACACTTCTTTCTTGTGACGTCATTTATCACGTGATTAATTTCGTTTTGAGAACTGTTCAGTAGTGATAACTTGAAGCAGTTCGATACTTTCCCGAGTTGGTTCGTTCATCACTACTTCGGGATTCCGGACGATGTTTGAAAATCTGCTTTCTGAGAGGTAACTGCAGTTTCCATAATTGGGGAATTGAAGGCATTTAATAATTTATAGATGTAATATTAGAAGAGGTAAAGACGAATATTAAAAGATTTATTAGATGATTTCATAAATTTCGCTTTGTTTCTTTCGGAAACGCGTGGCAGACGTTCGTCAGACGTTATGTTCACTGAACTACTTTTTGTATTGGTGACTATTCTGCGTCATACTTAATTGAACACAATTTTTTGAAAATTATAGTTTATTATACTTCAGATTTGGATTTATCTAAAATAATGCCAAGGTAATATTATTTTACATATATTTGACGTGATATTTTACTTTTAGATCCTTGAACCATTTTATGGTCGCGTCTATAATTTCCCGATATCATTTCATAATTTATACTTGATAACAATTCACGAAACATTTAAGTAAATGCATTTCTACATGTGAATTAAATTGTGCGAGCATAATCTCTCAAACAAGGTACTCATGAATAAAGTGACTGATATTCCGCTCATGAATCTCTAAAAGCCAGCCAACCTTTCAAATGGAGATACCCCGCATTCGAAAGTGCTAGGTCATGTGCTTTTGCTTTGCGGGAGTCGTGACTGGAGGCTGAGAAGTGGTCGAGGCTTTTACGCGTATTGAAACGAGAGAAGCTAAGACGAGAGCGGCAGGGCAGTGGTGGCTCTTGACGGCCATTTTAACACCATCTCTTTCGTCTGTTTTCAGAGTAGTCTCATGGCTATTATTCGATGGATATTTGTATGTTCTTCGTACCTCTTGTATCCAGGATTTATCTCCTTTCATTTATGCTTTGAATGATCAAATGTTTGAGTAAGATAACATAAAGAGTAAAAATAAATGTAAAGAGCAAAAATAAGTGTACCTACAAAAATAAATGTAAGATATTGTACTTGTTTATTAGAAAACTTCTGGAGTGGTTTTTATTTGTTGTAAATATCAATCTTAAAACTGGAGAATGGCCGTAATGAGATATAATGAGTTATAAGTAATATAATATAGAAACGTTAATGTCCGTGAAAATGTCAATAGCCATAATTAATGGTAGATTTCCAACACAATTTACATTTGAATACACGCAAATAGTATGGTGGTTTTGAAATGAAGGGAATCTTTTCGTACGGCCATCAAGTTTCCGACACAAAACGAGAATACAAACCTTATGACGTTGCTTGGCCGCCTCGCGGTAGCAAGGTCAGATTTCATTGACGATAGTCTGTGAAGCCACAAAACGGTGGATACACATTACGTACGCTCTCCATGGGAGAGATCAAAGAAACCAGCGCTTTAATTACGAATGACAAAACCAGCATGAGATTGAGTTAGATTACAAAGTGAGGGGAATGATAGAATACGTTATGTAACATGCCCACTATTTAATTCATAAAAGACAGACGAAAGTGAAGTAGAGCACGAAAAACCGGCCAGCGTATTGAGATCCTGAAATCTCAAACAAAAAACAAGAAAAAACATAAGTGTATATTTCTTTATACTTAATAATATTTCATTTCTATACATCTCTCTTCTTTTCTTTTCTTTATTTTATTTCTGAATGTTTCTAGAGTATATTTCTTGATTTTGTTTTTTCAAAATCCTTATTTTCCATTCATTTTATAACTCTTTAAAATACTTTTGGTGCTTTTTAATGACAATGTCGTATTGACACCCATACTTTGAATGTTAAATGTATATTTAACAAATTATAAATATCTATTTTTAATAAAATTATTAAATGGGATGATTTAAATTAAATTAAAACAAAGAGAACAACACATTTATAAAAATTTACCTCTGATTAATTCAGAAATTAATTTTTAAAAATTGTTTTTGTTGAATTTATTTATCAATTTTATTATGTCTCAGAAATTATTGGATAGGATTCCAACGTTTGAGAAGATGTTTCCAGTTACTGAATATTACTATTCAAATAATAAACAACTCTAGTTTTGAAACTTTTTATAATCATGTGAACAAACACTTTGAATGATAGTGTAAGTCAGGATTAAACTATCTGCATCTATTTCAAAAGTTGAGATACCAGTTTTTTTACTAGAATTTAATAACATGCTGAAGCTTTAATTGCTTAATTGGATGAACTTGCATTAAAATAATAAGAATTATTAAATAAATCAACATCTCTCACATTTTCGTACAAGTTTTTTTTTCAATTTATTTTCCTCTTTTTATCATACTTGAAGAAATATTGTCACTTCATGGGCTGGTCTCGTACACTAGTTATGATTTCGTAATAGTTATAACTGTAAAGTATTTTACGAAACCGTAATGGTCATGTACAATACAATTTCGTACAATAGTTTACAGTTATTCGAACCTGTTTCTACAAGTAAGTTTAGGGACTCACCATTTATTATATCGTACAAGTGGAGAGTTCTAGTAGCCGAACAATCGTCATTATTCATCTCTAATAAAAATAACTGGAAGTAAAGTTATTTTTTACGTTCATTGTTGTTCCGAACATGACCAAATAAAATTGTAATTCCCTTCATTAATATTATCAGCTTCATTTTTTCACAATTGTAATAAGCACTCCGTCGCTTTTGTCATTCAAGTCTGTCCTTTCATATCATGATGAAATTCTTTTTCTATTTTCTACACGACTGAACTCTCTATTATTGAGACGCCATCTAAAACATTGCAGGCATCTGTCAATTACTCCTTTTATCAACGTTATAATCATGATGATACCAATTATGGAACGAGGTTATTAATTCCCATCGATCGGGATGTTCAATTACATTGCCTCCTTTGATTTATTAGCTGACGTATCATTTCATTACATTTAATCCATTTTTTCGTCCATTTCATTTGCGTTAATAGAATTTGCATCCACGCTCTCTAGTTTTTTTGGACCAATTCCCTGCTTCAATGAAGCTATCGGTGGATAAACAGTGAAGAGTTGTTTGATTTCGTCGTGAGGTCGTTGGTGCGTGAAATGCGTGTGTTACGAGCGCGACGAACTTCTTAAATGCGTGTTCACAAATGAATCAATCGTTCTTCTTAGTTGCAAATGAACGCGAGAGGATAGTATAATGTGAGTTGCAAAACAATTCGGTATATTAATAACAAATCGATCGTCAAAATAAAAACTGTCACAAACTGCTTATGACCACGACGAAGACTAATTTACTGTCCGGAAGCTAGTCAGGGACCATTTCATCACGGATCCTACGGCAAAATCATTGCATGTACCCGCATAAAAAGTGAATAGAAAGGAGATAGTTACTTGTTATATTATCTGCAGAATGCCAACAAATTTATGTTTAATAGAATACAAAATTATAGTTTTCTAACAAATGCGGACTTTAAATAAATCTTTAATTAATTTGAAAATATTGCTAATCATAACTATTTTCAAAATTAAAATCTATATTTTAATATTCGATGTTAATAATAACAATAATGTTAAAATTACCTATGAAAGAATACAGAACGAATGGAAATGTGAAAATATTATTATTTATTCTTTCTTTTTTGGCGTATTACGAATTCTATTGACATTTTAATGATACATTTCTCACAGGAAATGTTTTGTTTAATTTTATCAATATATCCTGCTCATTTAACTAAGATATAAGAAATTGTTTTATTATATTTTCGTTGAACTGTAGCAAAAAGATTTTTATGGGAGTTATTTCAAATGTTATTTCAACACATTGTTTCACAAAAGGTGTCGATGTTATATGAAACCTAAGAAATAAAAATAGGCTTTGAAAATATTTTTGTTTTTGTTGATCATAGTATATAATCTGTTTAAAAACTAGTTTAATCTGTACTCAAAGTTCGAATACGGATATTTGTGTTTGAAATGACTCGTATTCTGTGATGTACTGTTTGGTGCTGCTATCTACATTCGGAGGACTGAACAGTCAGTTGTGCCACATATAGATGACGTTCGATACTCAAGGATAAAACCCCATTTAAGTTTTCCCGAACACATAAATACACGCGTTAGGAGGCGTCGCATTTGAAAAGAATTAATTAAATTATGTGTGTTTCGCATCTGCAATTTCTCCAAGGGAGAAAACACATTTTTACTTGAACATAGCCAGGTAATTTAAATAAATTTTAATATTGAAAATGCAAGTTATGTTTACTCAAAGTTGAAAGGCTATCTTATAACGTTATCTTGAAAATACAAAAATAATGTGGAGGTACTTTTTATCCTTCAATTTGTTGTGCTTTTACACTGTTTTTAAGTACTCACATTTTTGTCGTTTTTTAAGCTGATATTTCTCTTGAAAAATACAATTATTGTCGGTGTGTATGTTCTAATTCTACGTTTTAATGCAACTTCTATAGAAAATACTTAATATGACACACCGAAACAACAGAATTCTAGCTAATTATTTCTGATGAAAATTAAACATTGTTTGATCATCTGATAGATCGTAAATTTTATCTTCAGTGATAAATTCGTCTTCACTGTCCTTCTACATGATCAGAAATGCCGTAGTTATTCTTCTGAAAGCACTCCTGCTTGATATTTAAATTTCTCAAGACACTTATTCTCAGCCTAAAATTCTGGGTTTATTCTTAGTAACGAGTACTTAATTTAATACTCTACACACAAGATTACGACATGAAATGATTCAAATTATCCTATGAACGTCTGGACCTCAGAGAACTATGTTAGTCAGAAAGATCTTTCCACATATTCTTGGCATACAATATGCATCAAACAGCACGTTACAACGAATAAAAGAACATATCTGTTTGTTAAAATGAGGCATATTTCATTGTCACAGTATGTCACCACTTTATTCGTTTCACCGTCCTGGAATGTTCGAACCTTCGTCGTAACATTCTATGTGGAAGGTCATTCTAACTTCGGCGCTCTACATCCTGTCCAAAGCAATTAGATTTAATCGTCGTAGCATTAGGGGCCGTAAAAGTTTTCGATGCTTCTGGTGGATTTCATTCCGGGGTGTAAAGTAAATTTAGGACATAATTTCCTGCGAATGAAGAAGATATCTGAAAAGTGCATGGATATTTCGTTTCACACTACATTCGCATTTTGTCATCTGCAGTATAAACTATCGTAAATTGTAATTTTATAATAATAATAATGATATTTTTAATTGATTATCGTTCGAATCATGTTTGAATAAAAGCATAATACTTTGCGAACACTGATAGATTCACCATTAATTATTTCATACGATGACACTTATAAATTATAAGATGATTAAGAAGTAGATTGAAGGCTCGGGGGTTGATTGAAGGTCTCGAAATTGAGGAAAGAATTCTCGCGATGTCACCAAAATTTGACTCCTTTTTTCAAAAATATTTTATAGAAAACAAACATTTTATCATTTTCAAACAAAACAATAATTTTATTAAAAGAAATAGTTTGTGTTTTAAAATANGAGTTCGTTTGTCGCTTTCAATCTCGAAGCGTTGTACGATGTAGTCTTAAACATTGATATATGAAACACTGATATTTTACCCAATATCACACTTCCTTTCTTTTGTAGGTGTTTTGATTAACAAAAAAAAATAGAAAAATAAGAAGTGGCAAAAGTCTGAAAAAAATAAAATTTTGAAAATTTGTTGTACAAAATAAGCCAAATTTTATCTTCTACCAACAAGTTAACGTTAGGGTAATCACTTCTTTTTTCTTTTTTCTTTTTGTTAATCAAAACACCTACAAAAGAAAGGAAGTGTGATATTGGGTAAAATATCAGTGTTTCATATATCAATGTTTAAGACTAC
>NNCF01126093.1:250519-271833 GCA_002313205.1 Laupala kohalensis | reverse complement strand
CAACCTCGGAGATTTTCAGAGTGAATATTATCTGATATCTCATCTCGTAATAAGTCCATAATAATCTCATAATCACGAACTCTAAAAATATCTAACTCAATCATCATAGGTGAATGATTTTAATCAATCTCGAATGAGTGATCTCGAAAATCAGAGTGCACGACCTCGTAATGAACCAGCGAGAAAGAGCCGAAGAAGAACTCGGAAGAAGCAACGGAAAGAGAACTCGTGTCCTCGTGATGTCTGTCTTTTTCTAATCGTCTCCCCCGCCAGAGCCCAAAAAAACTTCGAAAATGACTCCACCCTTCTCTGGCGTAACGATTTTTGGCGGCCAATCAATTTCTACTGCACATGGAGTATCCTTGATAGGTTTGTCATGAAGTGACGTAGGTCGGTTCTCAGCCAATGACCGTTTTTGTTAAAACTCCTGCTTTTCCTCCTTGCATCTTCCCATCTGTTTATTCTCCGGCACTTTCCATTAGTTGTAACCTCCTTTTTTTCTCACCACTTTGTTTAACTTAGATAATAAAGCCTCGTCCTCAGCGTTCTGACGATGCCAATTTATTTTGACATGTCTGGTAAATTTCATCAACACCTTTTTTCCGCTACGAGTCTCGAAGATTGGTGTGAGTGGTTGCTCCCTCACCACTACGCTGCCGAATATCGCTCGCTGACTCGAAATTCCTAAGTGGGTACCGTTCTACATGAATATTGTTTACAAAAGACCTATTATTCCCTTCTTCTTAGTTCTGCGAAACAGAGTATCGTTGTATCTTTCTCGAGGATTCTAACAAGACGTCTCCCTTAAATTCATATTTCGTCTCGCGACATACCAACGTCTCCTCTCAAAGTGGCTAGGGCACGTACACACATCAACCCGTTCCCTTTACCCAGAGACAGTTATCGCAGATGTTCCTCGAACCGATGAAGTTAAAATCTCTAGTATCCTCTCCTCCCTTCAAGAATTGTTTATAACTTGCTTTCATTTTTCCACATACTCCAATTTTTGAGGACAGCTAATTTTGCGTCTCTTCCACTTAAGAAATTACTACTCATGTCCCAAACTCAGACTTATGAAATAACACTTAATATTTATTTTATTCTTAAACCTCGGCAGAAAGTGTGTTCCTAACCATTATGTTTCCATCGTGTCATCCCTTATGGCTATTACTCTTAAGACACCAGACCCCATTTAAATTCCTGAAGCCAGCTTGCCAGCCTGCTCGCTTCTCGTTGCAAGACAACCTCCATTTCCAAATTCTTAAAAATTCCGACAATATATGGCTTTCATATTTCTTTTACGGGTTCAGAAAAACTAAAACTAATTATTTTTCACAATATTGTCCATTGCTACATACTTCGTCGCGTGAAAAAATAATAGAATTTAAGGATCAAACAACCTTTGGTTTCTCTTAAGCAGTGACCACGACCTACTTTATCAAACTACTCATTTTATCACATATATGCATGCGATATAAGATGAAAACACAGTGTTCGATTTATATGTAACCCACACATAATTTATTAAAATATTGACTCAAATTTTGTAAATACGCTAAAAATTGCGGAATGGGGCGAGTCAGTAATTTTTATGCAACATGTATTAATGCTGAAAGTATTAAGAGATGCACAAATGTCACGCAGACTCACGTTTATTAATCTGTGTGACACACTACATTTTAGTGTCATCAGAAGCTGCACTGTCATTTATACACTACAATTACTTTTACGACCATACCTGAACGAATGGCCACAGATTACTATTATTATTTCTGTTGTTATATTTTGTGTGTAAATCACCATAATGTGAAGACCAAATCATATAATTAAATAAATTATTTTTGAATGTACATTTGTTGTGTTTACTAATGTACTCTCCACTTTCACGATCTGTTGTATAAGACTGAACATAATTATAAGATACATGTTCTGACTTTCACAATCAATGAATAAAAATATTGTTATTGCATAAGTACTGTAATAAAGGAGGCCGTGGTCTTTGTAGGAAACAACTAATCTCGATAGGTCTGTGCATAATAAATGTGAAAAACATCATTAATTTATAATTTAGAGGTAAGTTTATCCAATTAATCGTGTTATTTTGAATTAATTTATCATTCCAGTACATTTCTAAAAAATAGATTTGTTAATTCAACCCTCATTATTTGTCATTTGCCATGCCATTATTTGCTAGTAGTTTGCTTTCAGAAGAGTATTTTCTTAAATTCCTGAGAGTAAAAATATATTACACTAAACTGTAGATATGATTCGATCGATAATGAAGGCAGTAGGAGTGTTGTTCCAGGAGATGACATCTTGTATGTGCCGAAAAATGTAAACTGGTGGATATTTCAATGGCATATATTTTTCAATGGTATATAAACCTTGTTGGGTATTAAAAGTAACCCTCCCTGGAGTCGCGACGGCTTTGCTGTAGAGTCCTTAATAAAAAGAGAACCGACAGGGGAGTGAATATAATGCAGAATTTTTCATATTTCCAGAAAATACTACGCACATTTCCTCATAGTGGTTGGAATCAGCTGTAGTTGGTCACATGAGTGTGTCATATCTCTATCCCATTTTCCTTAAGCTACCAGTAAGAGGTGAGAAGTGACAGCTTGCGCCGAAGGGGTTACGAGAATTTGTGCGTAGTAAAAATGACTTATGAGAAAGAATGATAAATTAAACGTCGTTGGTTTGTTGCTCATAGTTTTAATGTTGGAAAGCGTTTTCGGCTGCATAGCAGCCATCGTCAGTAACATACACTGAGAATTCAGAAAAAAATTTTTTTGGCAAGTGCACTATAAAAAAACAATGAGCAACAAACCAACGACATTTAATTTATAATTCTTTGATAATGTTGCTAATACTCCACAATTATCAAGTGTTATGAGAAGTAAATGTAATGTGCTCGTAAGTCGAGAATATAGGTGGCCGTTCTCTTTTCATTAAGAACTCTACTTTGCTGCAGGTCCCGGTGCACGCAGCGCGGGAGGGGGAGTGAGAAGCGAGATATAGAGAGAGGGCGGCAGCCACCGCGCCGGCCGCGCAACCGAAGCCATGGACAACGATACACACTGGTGGCAGTTGCCGCGTCGGCTTCTGGAACTGTCGCGCGGCGCGGTGGCTGCGGCGTCGGCGGCTGCGGCGGCTGGAACGGCGGTGGCGAAGCCTGGGGACGGTGCGGGCGGTGAGTGAATCGTGGTCCTCGCGACGAAACAAAAATAACGAGAGACGTAACCAATAGAGTGAGAGAGAGAGAGAGAGAGAGACGCGTTGTCGCATATTTGCGAGGGGTGGCCAAGTATAGGATCCATCCATTGTAGACGGCATGCCGTGGCACCCTGACCAAGATTGCTATAACCGTCGTAAAAACCAACTTCAAGCAGTCTCCTTGCGGTCAAATGTTAGATCAAGTCGTCAGTCCGTCACTGTTTGACATATCAATTATTGCTGGTTCTACGAATAGGCAGTTTCCGAACGTACGAACGTTTGCGCTGACACGAGTAAAACACCTACGTTTCTACAGCAAGAGTTAGGGTCGGCTGTGTCAGAATGCTGGCATTGGTTCCTCGACTTTTTCCGGACCCTTCCCTCCTTACTATACTTTATCCGCCAGTACTGTACTGTATTGTACGCATGAAAACAAATCTTGTATCGGACAATGTTTACCTAGAGCTTCTTTGCTCGTACAGTGCTGCCGATCGGATAGCACGCGAGAAAATGTAAGAAATCATTACTCCATTGCTGTCAACTAAAATTTGTTTCTTTGTCGAAGTTTCAAGTGATTTAATGATTTTTTTTCTTTAAAAAATTATAATGTAAACGAACTACATTATCTGCAAATTTTCATTATAAAACATATTCCCCAGTACAATAACATCATAAAATCGATTGACTCAAATGGAAGCGCCAAGGCTTCATATCTTGACCATTTTAAACATTGTGTTTACTGCCAGTAAAATAACGAGGGGAAAAATATTTAATTCCGGGTAAAAATAAGTAAACAAAATTATCTCCCATATTAGAATTTCAAAGTAAGTCTTCACTGGAATCGTGCGGGCCCTCAAATTATTTCAAACGATAAAGTATCATGTTTACAAACATTCAGTGACTTTTGCTGAGTATGAAAAATTGTTCCCTCAACATTCCGAGTTTTCGTACAATAAAAAAAAAAAAAAAGGTTTCCTAAAAAAAGTTCCTCAACAATTCGAATGGTCTTAACAAAGGTGGTTTCCTACAAAAATGTTTTCTCATCGATTGAGTTTGTTTTATAAACCAAAATGCTTCTTTATTGTTGAATTGAGGAAACAATTTTTATTGGCTGACAAAAGCAATAACGGCGGAAAATACTGAAAGGGAGAAGGTAATCGAAATTTATTACAAAATATACAGGGGTCTTCAACTCGGACAATGGTTTAATAATAAATCGCTAAAACAATTTTTTAAGTTTATAGTTACAATCGCGAGGAAGAGTGAAAGTGCAAAAGAAATCCGTAAGAGTGCAATAAAAATCGAAATAACTCACCAATACCCAATAAGTTCGCAACGTAAACAGTCAGGTGAAAATTGCGACGGACCGAAACTCGAACCCGGGAGATCCTGCTCTGGCCGCAGGTGTGCTATCCACTGCACCACCCGCCTCGACTCCCAAGCCCGTATGCAACTACCACCGGGTTCGAGTCCCGGTCCGTCGCAATTTTCACCTGACTGTTGACGTAGCAAACACTCCTCCCCGAGTAAGTACTCGGAAGTTGTTAGTTAAAAGCCAGTAATTTGGTTCGCATGTTCCGTAGTCTTAGATTCCCGAGTATATTGAGTAATGTAGATGAAAAAGAAGTGGAAGAAGGTGGTGGTGAGGGAATCACCAGAAACGCACCAGACACCACCAACTTCGGATTTGTAAAGTAAAGGTGTGAAGTCAGCTATTATGTCGTAGCATGTGATTGTCAAGGTAAAACAGTTGTTTGAATGGACTTTGTGTTATTGAATAAGAACGATTTTTTCCTGACAAATTGAATAAAAACAGAATGTTAGATTAAGGTCAAATGTTTCGAAATAATAAAGCAGGAATCTGAATAACAACAATTAATACTTTGTGTAAACTCACAAAATAAATGAAGAATCCACTGATGCAAAAATTTCCTAGATTTACCGAGCCTAAGAATAATAATTATAAAGTAAAAAATTAATCTAAACGGTTCCCGTTGATAACATCAAACATTCCAACAAGGTTTACCTAACAATCTTGATTTCAACGTTGAAATATTTCTTTACTTCCGGGAGTTATCGAAAGACACGGGGAATGCAAAGGACGTAAATAACCATGTTATTAGTTTTATTGTACTTCATCTTATATATTTTCGATCTCGGAACAAACCGATGCTGAAATATATTATCCATTACGACCAACTTAATCATGCGCAGAAGTGCAAAACAATGTCACTATTATAAATAAGTCGTAAGTTATGTGACTTATATACCGGAAACTTGATATTTAATAATAAATAATAATAAACTTTATTGTCAAAAAAGCAGTCACAAACTGCGTATGACCACGTGGAGGAAAATAAACTAATATACTCTCCGGAAGCAAGCAAGTGACCATCCTGTCAATTTTGATCAAGGACTCTAAAGCAGAGACGGATTTAATATTTCAACATACTCCTAACGATAAAAAAATAGTTCTTCACGTTTATAGTATTAACAAATACCAACAAATGTATTTAATAAAACACAGAAAAGTCAGTTCACAAGTACGTATTATTGTCCAAATATAAATCATTCGGAAAGTATTGTTGATAATTCATAACTATTAAATAACACTAAATTCGCTAATAATTATTTCAATTGAATCCATCCCTAAACAAGAAACTAGCGAGTCTTTATAAAAAATCCACCTCTACCCGAAAGAAAACCGGAGAAAAACCGGGACCAGGAGGGGTTACAGAATTAATATACACAACCGTGCCACGGTTGAGAACATATACAACTACATTTACATGAATAATAAGACATAATACATGCATGCAGGAAAATAATTTTGAAATATACATTTTGAATGTACTACAACAATGGCGTGATAAAGTACAAGACGGCTTTAATTTTTTTTAAAATCAATAAATTATTTTACAGTGCAGAAGCACTGGAGCAGGAGGTAGTTTTTAACCGCGGGTTTGAAGACATTCAATTTCATAATAACTTTCATATTTTTGGGCAGGGAATTCTATAGAACAGTTTCCGAATGATTCGGTCCTTTTTGGCAAAGCGCGGTTACCACACTTGGACGATGAATATTATTACTATTGCGAGTATTGTGTTCGCGAGCAAAACTGTTTTGCATGAAACAAGGGTGGTGCTTCAGTAATTCGGTCTTAACAAACACGACAATTTCATAAATATAAATGCAGGGAAGTGTTAAAATATTTAATTCCTTGAATAAATGTTTATAAGAGTTTCGGGGATAAGATTTAAAAATTATTCGAACAATCCACTTTTGAATTCTGAAAGTTTGGACGCTCTGCCTGAAATTGCCCCAGAAGATGACGCCGTAACGTAAATGGGAGAAAACGTTTGCAAAATATACGCAACGGGAAATACGTGGACTAACTGCGTTAACTAAGTTTCGGAATGCGTAACACAATTTGCTTAATTGGGAATTAAGATTGTCAACGTGACAATTCCATTTGAGGTTGTCTTGAATATGGAGACCTAAGAATTTTGTATTCGTAACAGTTTTTAATTGTGTTCCGTTTAAAGAAAGACAAACCTGGGGTAAAGATTATTAAAGACCTGGGGNGTTTGTGATACTATTGTGAAATGACATAGACACTGTTTTGTCAGTGTTTACAATGAGACGATTTGCATGGAACCAAGTCGAAAGATTAGACAAAACATTTTGAGCATTGGCGTGTGTACATAGTAAATTAGTGTCATCGGAAAAAAGAACCACTTTGCAATCTGATGTGGAAGACGGCATGTCGTTCACATACAACAAAAAGAGTATAGGACAGAGAATTGAACCTTGGGGAACTCCACAAGTAAGTGGCTTTGTTTCTGAAAGGCAATGATGAAGTACTGTATTTTTGTATATGTTATTTTACCTACTGCTGAGAAATGAGAATTAAACAAATTTGTGATGCCAAGTGAATTTAATACGATTTTGCCATCATGTTTTCTTCGCGATTTTCAGGTGGTGTAATTTTTAACAATATTCCACATGGTTTTGGTCTGGTAGTTCGATTTTAGTATCTGCCTGTCAATTTCCATAACTTTAGCTGCATAGACTACTTTTCGGAGAATATTCTTATATTTACTGAAGTAGTCATGGAATTCTGGTGGTTGCATATAGAGTTTTGAAAGATAATATAAACGGAGTTTGATTTTTAAAGAAATTCTTATCTCCAGGGTGATCCATCTATTGTATTTCTTTGTTTTAATTAATTTGCGTTTTATAGGAAAGCTATAGTTGTAATGTTTTAGAAATGTTGAAATAAATACATTGAATTGGTCGTCGGTGTCTTGGCAATTGTAAACATCTTTCCAAGTTTCCTCACGCAAATAATTTGTAAATGTGGATAAATTTTGTCGTTAAATACTTAGGGCCTCCACGCACTAGGCAGCCTGGCTGCGGCAACCAGGCTGCGGCAGCCAATTATTGTGTTCGAAATTTCGCCATGACTTTCGATACCGAGAAATTTATACGAGAAATCGAAAATGGAAAAGCAATTTGGGATAAGTCTTCAGAAGAATATGGTGATCGTGATGTGAAGAGAAAAAGATGGGAGGTACTCACAAACATAATGTGTGATGAGGGTACAAATTTAACAGAAGATGAAATGAGAGAATTCGGTAAGTATTTTTTATTTATCTTATACATAGGTTGGGTTAGCTTAGATGTTTCCGGGAATGTAGTACAAAAATTTTTAAGGGCGTTAATATACAACTACTTTAATATTTATTTTGAGAAAATTACTCTTGCCTACTTAAACACCTACGAGATGAGTTCACAGACTCACTCACTCACTCACTCACTTGGAGGACCTGGGGGAATTTCTAGTTCTGGAGGGTCATACAATGTGTCATTAAATCAATAGTCATCTCTTTTTCACACGTAATATGTATAACACAGCATCTTTTTACAATGGTAATTGCAAATTCTTTTCGGACGTCCATTCGACGATGAAAAATTCTTCATTTATTTGTCAGAATGCCAAACGTGCAATCCCGTCTAGCCCGGGACAGTCGGTGGTTAAAGATTCTTTTGGTGTCTGTTAAACTCCTTCCTCCATAAGGACGCATTAAATTTTCAGATAAACCAAATGCTTCGTCTCCCACAATGACTAAGGGCATCGGCACTCCATTGTCTGATATGGGTTTTTTCTCCGGTATATTTTTATTGACGAGTTTTTCATGCAAAATAGAATGCTTATATATAGATGAGTCACTACATTTTCCATATGCTCCAACATCTATGTAAGTGAACTTATAATCCGCATCGCATTCAGCGAGTAAAACTATCGAAAAATAATTTTTATAATTATAGTAAAGTTTGCCTGAATCACTTGGTTTTATTACTCTTATATGTTTACCGTCAATAGCACCAACGCAATTGGGATAATTAGCATTTTTACTAAAACCATTTGCTATCTCAATTCATCTTTCTTCATTTAATTCTGGAAACGTTGTTTGTCTCATGTTCTCCCAAATCACCAAGCAATGATATCTCGGACAGTGGTATATCCAATCCGAAAATTATGATTAAATTCTGCCACAAAACATCCTGTAACGAAATATTCATTTTCAGGTAAATCTCTACAGAAAAAGTGGAAGAACATCAGGACTAGTTTCACCAGGGAATTAAAACGCAGAGCAGGTTCTAAAAGTGTATCAGCAGCTTCCCGTAAGAACCCTTACGTATATTTCGATCAGATACAGTTTATTAGGAATACTGTAGTAAATAATAAATCTGAAGGAAGCATGGAAAAAACATGCATTGCCGGAACTAACGATGAGAGCGATAGCGTTCAAACTCGTTCACCTGTTTCAAAAAAAAAAAAAAGAAAGAAGAAGAAGTAAATTGATAATGACAGTTTGGTTGAAGTACTCAGGGAAAGTATCTCAATAAGAGCAGAGCGTGAAAGGAACCAAGAATCTCATTGAGATAGGCTATTTATTCTTTCTCTGCTAGAAGATTTTAAAAGCATACCGAAACATCTGAAGCTTACGACGGAAATTGAGCTCATTAACGTTATTAAAAGAGCACAAATGCAAATAGACCCTCACCACTCTGAATTTGGCCAGTTTCGCCAAAGCTATGCCGATTATGGACCAGGAACCTCTGGCATTGGACAATATTGCCATGGATATTCAACACAGGCAAATTATGGACCAGTAGCCTCGAGCAGTGGGCAAAGTTGCCGTGGATATTCCACGTCTGTTCCAGACAGGCAGGACACGGAATATAATGAGGTGCTGTCCCCAACTGACACAAATGTATCAGATATGACTCAGAATTCTGAAATAATTGACCTGTTTCCGTAATAAAAAATGCTAAAAATAAACATTGTATGTTTTTTAATGTACTTATCTCAAAGTAATCACCAATTTTTCTTCTGGATTTATACAAGCTCGCATGCGAGTATCTGTTCCCATAATTGAATTTCTTATATTTTCCAAAAGGTTATCAAACGATCGCACTGACATTCTTGTAGAGTTAAAAAAACGATACGAGTAATTTCGAAGATTCTTAAAATAATTATTAAATGAACCCTTTGAGTGCCGTTCCAGAATTAGAGGATGAATCTAATATCTTTTCCTTGCTTTGCATTTCTTACACGAGACAAAAGGTTAACAATTATAACATCTTTCTCGTCCATATCGCTCGACTGGCGAGTCACGACTGGCCATCGACTGGCTGTTAATAACTGGTTGCTCAATATCTCGGATGTCGCAACCTGGTTGCCGCAGCCAGACTGCCCAGTGCGTGGCGGCCCTTAGAAATGGAATACTTGTAAATGGTTATAAGTGGTTTCAGTTTACCTTCAATGCTCAACACTTGAGCAAGGTGATCGCTGTATCTGGTGGAAATTACTAGAGAAATACGAGATTTCATTATTGACAATAATCTTATCTAGCAATGTTTGAGATGAACTGGAGAGGCGTATATATTTTTAATACATAAATATATTTTTTAAATGATGTAACATACATCAAGTATTTCCTTTAAGATTTTAGATCGTTTGACTAGCGTGCACGGACGTATCCAGCTTAAAACGTAAGGTGGGGAAACTTTTTGATTTCAATCTATATCAAAGATAATTGAATACCGTACAATAATACACACTAGCAATAAAAGCACTATTTATTTAAAATTATCAATTTTTAACAATAGTATGTGAGGATTAGTTGCAAATTTTTCAACTATTTCTTTTACTAAATGTTCCATATGGAAAATAGTGTATCTGTCCTAACTTTTAAGGTGGGGCAACTTCCCCATGTTGCCCCAGTCTACATGCGCCCCAGTCTACATGCGTGTACTTATTGAAAGTATTTTGGTATGCTATCACCCGTCTTTATTATTATTATTATTATTATTATTATTATTATTATTAATGTAAAGCGAAAGCTTTTTTTGCTGACGTAGTCAGCATCTTCAGGTTAAGAATACAAAACAAATTGGTGATAACAATAATTTAAAAAAATATTTAGAAAATCATAATAAAAAAAATAAGGTTTACCTTCTTCTTCTACTGATTTCCTTCTTCTTCTTTTACATACTTGCGTTTAAATATTTCTGTATATCTTCATTTTTATTTAAATTATTATTGGTATTACGAATTTTTTTCTATCTATTACTATTATTACTACCAATATATTTTGTTTTGTATTTTTAACCTGAAAATACTATGTGAGTTAAAAAGCTTTCGCTAACTATTAATAATAAAATTGACAATACTTTCAGTTTGATCATATACCAATGAATATGGTGGCAACTATCCGTTATTCGTGTTGGTTAGGTTCTGAGGAGGTAGAGAGACAGCGTTCTTCGCTTCGGTCGCCTCCTCTGCCCCTCACATGCCTTCGCTCGTCTCAGTCGACGGGAGATTCCGATGTTTTGGGACCCGTTTATGCGAGCGCCGTTGCAGAGGACGACGCCACCGACTCCTCGGAAGATTCCACCGCGACGGACTCTGAATCGGAGACGGATGAAGACACGATCACCGAACCCTGCTTGCAACAGACGTCTCCACCGGTGAGACGAGACAAATCGTTGTTTGTATTTATCCAGGTTTCGTGTTGAACACGAGTCCGTCGGAGATCATTTTTACCCAATATATTTAATTTAATTTCGTATTTTATTAATTTTATTTAATAGACCCTACTCGATAAACAATAATGAGGTCGTGAGAACTAAATGACGTCACAGAGTTCACTAGTATCCATAAGAAATCCAATATCCTGTCTACTCTGCAATATTCAATATCCGGATCAATATCCATCTTGTCATCCTTTGTTGTATAATTTGTGTGTGTTTCGCGTTTTTTAACCATGTCCGTATTTCATGGCAACTCACGTTAATCACCAAACGAAGGGATAATATTCACAATAGCTGTGAATTATTATCGATTAACCAAGGCATATCAAGCAATGCGACACATACAAAAATGGGGCTATTTTTAATGTAATCATAAGTGTATTCCGCTGTCGACTTTCTGTAACATGACATTGGAGAGTTGGTACATATTATTTTGGAAAGCCTTGGAGATCTTTTTTTATCACTTCAACAAGCACGTAATACTCAATTTACAGAATTTAATTGTTTGATCAGTCTAAGTTTTGGTCTGAATGTAAACTAATTCCAGACAAAGAACTGTTTTTCCGACTAATATCCATTTTTGATGAATTTTGATGTAATTATGTACAAGGATGCTTCTGTCCTTATGGGTACTGAAAGGCTGAACGAAGGTCTGAGTGCGAGAGTAGAATTTAGTTCAAATTAAGNGGGGGGGGGGCGTAACACGAGCGCACACACACACACAGATATATATATATATAGGTCGAAAAAATTACTTTTACCTGGCTGGGTGCTAAAATTATTTTTATGCATCTAAATCATCTTGCAAAACGAAATATTTTATTTTACTGAATCTAGAGAACGCGCGGGAGCTTCAAAAATACCCTTTGTGGTACTTTTTATTCTGCTGCGTTCAACACGGATATCAATCGTTGCGATCTGTCGCATTTTGACCCACAGGGTCCAGATACACATCCTTTCGAACCATCATAAAACCATCAACCTCATATTGTTCTTTCCGCAGGTGCAAAGCCCTTAAATCAGCTGAAAATGGTCATTTTTGTCATTTCCCCCTTATGAATCGGAGAAAAATGTTTGTTTGATTGGAAAATCACACTGAAATTTGCTTGCAGATCACACTGCAAATTTACATAGTTTATATTTATTTTCAGAGTGATTTTCCAATCAAACAAACATTATTCCTCGAAAAAGACAATTTTGTTTTAATGTTTTGAGGTGGATTGTACCCCCATATTCCCAAGGTAACCTACTATATAAATTAATGTATTAATATCAAGGGATCAGACTACGCTCGGATTTATTCATTATGAAAATAATTTTAAGTAAATTTTAATTAATCAATTTTTTATAACTATTTTGATGAGTTAATTTAATTAATTAATTTAATGAATTATACGTTAAAAATATAATAAAAAACAATAATAGTTGTATATTTGTTCTTTTAACTTTTAGTATTATTGTGCTAGAGGACTGAGCAACGCTCGTATTTAGTCAATGTAAGAATATTTTCAAGTAATTTTTTGATTTATGTATACTTATTTATACTTCATTTGATTAGGATATTTATTATCATTATTCAGTCTTTCCTGCACAGATGAAAAATTGAAAGGTCAGGGACACAACAAGCAAATACAGCAAATACTAGATTTCGAAGTTCAGATGAAACGGTAATAATCCGAACAGGGATTACAACGCTAGCCGTTCTTCTGTGTTTACAATCTCGTACTCCTGACTGTCAGCAGTGGATATTATATGACCCCATGGGCAAATTTGCAGCTCTAAACATTGAGATCTTCAAATGTCGAGTTGGTGGCTTTTACTTGAAGCACCGACTGAACTGCATTGGAAATGCACGGCTTCCACCCATCCATGNCCGCCCCCAACCCTGGAAGCTGCTTCATTTAGTATTGACGGAAATATTGCCTTGTGAAGGACGAGCGAAGTGAAACCGGGACAATGCAGCGTTCGTTGTATGATCTCAAAACCCCTAGTGGGAACGGTTTCAAAAAACTAATTTTGCAAAACGAATTTTCACAATATCGACATTTATGCCATTCGATTCCTCATATTAAAAACACTCTATGTATCAAGTTTCGGAAAAATCCCACCATAAGTTAAAAGTAAGATTTAAAAATTGCTGTGTTTTCATTTGGCTTTGATTGTGTAGGCGCAGATGGAGAGAGCACGTTCCAGAGAGGATGGTGGCGGTGGAGGTGTTGTGGATCGCCCCAGGTCCTCGATCGCGTCCGTCAATGGGCGTCGCCCCTACACGGCGCCTTCGCCCCACGCCATCTCCGCCCTTTCCCCGCTCTCAGGCACTGCTGCTCCATCAGCGTCCCCACCCCCTCAGAAGTCCACTACATCGAATCCTTCTCAATCGTCTGGGAGTGCGTTTCCCAAGGTGTGCTCGACGGCGGCCCAAGCGTTGGCACAACGCGTGCAGAGTATGATAGGAGGCAGGTCAACGTCCAGTGGAAACATCCTCAACGGCGGCGTAGGAGGAGGAGGCGGAGGAACGATGGGGAACGGCGTGGCGGGGATGTCGCGACCGCCGCCAAACGGGATGGAAGCGGCGATCAACATTGGTCGCTGGCCCTCGTCCAGCAATGCGCCCAGCTCCACCACGTTGTGTCAGGCGGGATACGGCGCTGCGCCCAGGAGGAGCGAGTTATTGCCCTCCACCACAAGGTGCGGAACGATTTTACAATGGCAACGCATGACCTGGTCTTTGGGNCACAAGGTGCGGAACGATTTTACAATGGCAACGCATGACCTGGTCTTTGGGCGAGAAAGGTAGAGGAGGCGGTATTGTCCTAAAAACATAGTTATTACTTCCTGAAGAATACGTTACGTTGATGACGCTAACCTCGTAACGCACTTTGAAATAACTACTGTAATCAATGCATTTTACATAGCGTATCATCGACTCAAATCACACTAAAATTTGTAAAACCAAACAAACTACTTATATGCAAGAGTACACAATCAACTGTACTGTGAGTTCACCAACACGTGCTCATACGCCACACACAACCAACAAAATCTCTCTCAGAGATCAACATAACCTCAAATCCAGACCAGAATCCGCCTAATGTCGATAGTGCACCTAGGTTTATCATACTAATATAACAATTAAGATTTTGCTTGTGTATTTGTCATCTGTTGATCGTGAAAACAAAAAGGTTATTTACCAAGGCTTCTTTTTCAGTTCAAGCAGAACTATTCTATTTTAAATGTACAATATATTAAATTTATTTCAAATGTTTTCGATCAGATGTTAAATTGTTCCGGTGGTAACTTCTAGCATTGCAGTCATACCGCGATGCGTCTAGCAAGAGTGGCTTCCCGTACCAATAGATTAGGTGAAAACGCCCAGAAGGGACCAGATTAATTTTTATAGATTTTCCCTAGCACTTACAAATATAAATTCACGGGGTTTTCACGAAAGCTGCCTTTACAACGCAATAGTTTAATGTAAAGAGAAAATAAGACTTACGTTTTTTATATTTTTTAAAGAATAAAAATTGAGAAATTCCTTTTGGCCCTTCCGATGTAATTTGCGGCAGTTTGTCGCCATACATTGATTGAGTCGAGTTTGTGAATGTTTGGTGGCATACTCTCGGGTGCAGACGCGTGCCACCGCCATCTTTGATGGCGTCTCCTTGGTGGCGCAACATGGAGGAACAGTCCCCAGCCTTTGCAGCCGTTTCACAGCGCTTTCATGCCATCGCGCACGCTCAGGTACGTTTCCCAGATGAGTCTTTTTCGAACTATATTGTTGTCTACATTATTTTCTGCAGTGAGTTAAATAACTAAATCAAAGAACGACAAAGGTAGTTAGTTGTTGGAAGTCAATTTGTGAGCGAACGGTTACGCATTGTCCTAATTCAGGGGTTGTTCACACTAGCTCTATACGGAGCCCCAAAGGTTTGCTATACCGTCAGTCGGAAGCGCAAGTAAGCTGCTTGCCGAAATACGGGTCTGACGTCACACAGTGGGACGAATCCCATGCATTCATTATCGAATAGTGATGGATTTAAAAACCCCTGTCATTTTATTTATATTGGAGCGAAATTCAAAAATAACTTAAATAATTTTAATGCCTGAAAATAGTGGTGCAAAACCATTGCACATACTTTATCATATACGCTTCTCCGTCTGCAGCATAGAGTGAAAATTTTTTATAGTGAAAGGGTCATTTCTGGCGAGGTCCTCTATAGTTTGGTCGTCTTCCAGTGCTCTGTTCATGCTCAAAGTCGCAAGATGAACTTATTAATCTTATATTTGAAATCTGAGAGTAAAATACACATTCGGAATAATATTTCAAAACAAATAGTGACATCAGTCTTATAAATATCGTGAAAGTGTTATGTAAATGTAATTTCGTTGTAGACAGAAATTTATGTATTTTCGTATTAGCAATGTGTTTTCTGTCCTCCTATGTATTTTATCATTATCATATCTTTCACTTCAGTTTACTAACAATGTATTCTACGTCTGCTTGGTCCATGTACACTGTTAAATATTGTTCAAGCTTCTTGAAACTGTAAACAAATGCGTAAATGTAGCAGATAGAAATTATTTTACTGCGTCTATACCAAACTTTCAAGCGAAATACCGCTAATGCGGATGTAATACACACTAATTCTACTTTACGTACAGATTTAAGCAAAGTCGTTGGATCAGTTTTTGAAAAATATTCAAAAAATGTACTTTGACCTTCATGTCAAGTACCCTTTGTGTTTAAGTAAAAGGAAAATTGAAAGCACGCGCATATGTTAGAAGTAAATGCTACCCTAAATACTAAAAATGAAAAAATAATTTACCATCTGTCAGGAGTGCTGCGCACAGACAGACGGACGGACGTCCAGCCAAAAACAACTTTTTCGGAATCAGAGGTCAACAAAACTGATATTTCCGGAAAAAGTCCCGTTTTCGAATTTTTACCCTGCAAGTCTGTTAATTTCTATCTGAAGTTCATGGGAGTTCATGAATCAATATTAAGAGGTCGCAAAAACCTTTAAATCTTCTTGTAGTCGCGACACATGAAAGTGCAATCCAATTCTGATCATGTCCAACACGCAATCACCAGACGATACCACTGTGCCTCACGACTAAGTAGTGATGCTCTTCCGTGCGCTCCAGCTGTTTACCGCTCGCTCCTCGGAGCTACTTGAACGGCCCTGTTCTAATTCCTTCAACGTCACATGCAACAACCTCTGCTGCCACTTCGTCGTATAATTCTCTCCTGCTCACATTCCATGGGTTTATCATGATGTGTCCGTATCTGTATATATGTAGTATCTCAATATCAGAGCGTGGAAATTTGTATCATTTCACAATTCTGCTCTATGTATCATTGTACAATTTCCTTACTGAGCTGCAAAGGTACTTTCTCAAATGATATTTGAGAAGAGAGAAATTAATAAAAGGAAAAAAATATTCTACCATGCATAATAGCATAATATCAAATTTTGCTTGAAGCACTGGCTCCTTTGCACAAAATGAGGCCTGAAAGTATTTGTAAATGTATATATCTTATGTTTTTAAAAAGTAAAAATATTTAAATTGTTAATATATTTTTGAAAATATTATTTTAATGCAGTTTACGTAATTATCAAGTATTTTATTAATATGTTGATTGTTGACTTTATAATCATATAGGAAAATTATAATAAGATGAAGATATAACAATTGTTCTAGGGATGTCAACGGGAGCACGTACCGGTAATAGGTCATGCCGTGCTTGTCACCTGTAGAGAGGATGCGGCCAGAGTTGTAATATAGGGTAACATGGCGGGACCGGAGAGTCGTACTTTTTATTTATATTTTTCTGCGGTATAATTTTTTATTCCGTTATGATTTTGTATTTCTTTATACAGATTATGTAAATAACCATAATCGCAATATATTGCTTTGTCTTCTAAAATTTGTTTTGGTGCTACCACAAACGCGTTAGTTTCATTTCTCAGAAGCCGGTCCTCCGCGTGGTCGCTGAGAACAGGAAAGGAATTAACCTCTTAGATAACAGCAACCGTTATCGTGACACTTTCGCTCGCGCGCTCCTTCTCTCGACACTACTGTAATAATAAATTTATTGTCAAAAATCAGTTACAAACTGCGTTTGACCACGTGGATGTTATTAAACTAATTTACTCTCTGGAAGCAAGCAATTCCGATCAAGGGCTCAAAGGCAGAGGCGAATTTAACATTTTAGCACACTCCTAAGATAAGAATAAAGGTAGTTAGGTGTGTGTTGTAATAGATCAGAATACCAAATAATGTGTTTTTTTATAAAACACGGAAAAGATATTTCACGAGTAGTATTATTAAAAACTATAGATTATTCCGAAAATATTGTTCATAAATCGGAGCAGAAGTATTGTTTGTAGATCGTAGTGTACCGGAAGGAAGCGTCTGAGGAGTGTGGGTGGTGGGTGCGCAGGCGCGGGATCGTTTGGCAGGCAACCTGGCGCGGCTGGCTGTGTTGCACGAGGCGGAGGAGGCGACGCGTGAGCAACGCGACGCGATGCGCATGGTGCTGGGGATGCCTGCGTTGGCGCGCTGGGCGCAGACCAAGTCACACGAGCCGCTACCCGCCTTCCTGCTGCGCACGCTCGCAGCGCTTCTCGACCTCTCTGTAGAAGTACGTATAGTAGTCGCCGCGGATGATGGCGTGTGGCTTCGAGTGCGCAGTGTAAATACCGTCCCACGAGAATGTCCCTGAGCTGACCTCCTGTGTTATGCGCTAAACCAAAAACATTCGCTTCATAACATAAGGAAGTATTGGATTGCGAAGATGTATAACACGCCATGGACCCTTCTGTCTGCGGTATTCCCGCTGGGCATGATAATGTGTAACGACTCGGGACTTTAAATCCCACGTTGGGTTAGAACAACATTGAGTAATTTCTACAGTAAAATATTTCTGTAGAAATTCCATATTCTATAATTCTGAAGTTCCAAATAAATATTTGAAATGTATTAGTCATGCACAAAGATTATTTTTCTTCACAAACATACCAGCCAAAAATCAACATTTTTAATGATAATTACTCTGAACCAATCAAACAATGCACTATAATAATTGTAACTTTGTATATATTACTTTGTATATATAGTCCTTAAAAGTCCTGTCCACCACTGGAGTCATCCCTCACATTCTGCACCTGGGCATCAATCAGCTTCAACTACCCAAAAACTTCTAACTTTACAAAAAGCAACCATTCTTAACATCCTTAACGTCAGAAAATTTTTGAATTGTGACATAGCTTGAAGTGAGGATGCTTGGTATTCCGCGCATCTTACCTGAATCCAACTGCAAGTCGTGAAAATAGTTACAGAAGATTAATAATAATAATAATAATAATAATAATAATAAGCGTACTATGCAATTAATCTATTCAGATCAATGAAAATATTTTAAATAATTGCCCATCCCTACGAGCAAAGAGCACAACACATTGTAAGTGTTCTGTAGCACTTAACTTTGATACTTCTCAAGAATTTTGTTACTACTTAGATTGTTACTTGTTACCGATGCAATATACCGGTTCAAAACTTATTATCCGAATTGCGAATCAGGTCAATTCGGATAAGGGGAAATTCGGAAGATTGGATGTATTGCTCAGAAATAAAGGAAAACACGTGTGATAGAGAAATAAAAGACTTTTATTGATTAAATTGAATATATAAGTATAAAATCATGTAGGACAAACTGTATGTCAAATACAAATGCTGTAAGTTGTGTTATTAACATCTTTTTATATTATAAAAATATTTTATTTGAGGCACAATTTTACCAAGAGTTTTTTCCTGATAAAGAAGCAGAAAATGACGTGGATTTATATTTACGTCGCAAATTCAAAGTACCCAACTCTTATAATTAGCCGTATTAAATAAAAAATACCAAATACTTCACTCCAACAGTTAGTGATACACTACACTGTACCCATGTCAATTTTCGTTATCAAAATAATTTGAGGATGATGAATAAATGATGGAATCGTCGTTGTGTGTCTAGCTGGTGAAGCATGCGGTACTGATGGGGTGGGTGTTGCTGGGAGTGTTCAACAGGCTGCTCTACGAGGTGCTGACTGCGAACAGGTCAGCCTTTGGACGTAAGTCCTCCAGCATAAGAGGTTTTGCCTGTAAACAGAGTTCGTTAGCATACAACAACGCAAATGAAATGAAGTAGGTGACTGCTTTAGTGATTCTTTCAGTTTCCTTTGAGATTTATTAGGGTACAAGAGTATTATGGGGTAAAACTTGTCATGATAGAATTTTATAAGCTTGAAAGAACTGCATCTGTGTCATATTTTCAGATAAGCTCAAAAAAGAAAGCAAGAGCAATTTTTCTCTTCATATTCGATGAAGACGTAAGAATTTTTATGAAGATAGTATTTCCCTTTGGCGGACAAAGGTGCCATGTTAAGAGATAATAAAATTAAGAAATATATTTATGCAAAGATTTAACTATTTTCATAACCACTCACTCACATGTGATAGTTTCCCCCTGAATACGGAACTTTTTTTGCAACTGTAATTATTTTTCGCAACATACGACGCAATTAATTTTTTACACCATTAAAGAATTCTCAACCTAACGTAGATCCTATTTGTAGGACCTATTTTTTTCATTTATCACTGGTATTAATATATAATCCGTGATACGCTTGATATTAACTTTGTTAGCTGGGAGGAATTTTGACAAGATAATTTTTTCAGGCCCGTACAAACGATGGTCTTGATCACAGGAGTGATATTCGCAGGCTATTTTGGATTTCTTGGGGACTTTCAAGATTTTGAAAGCCTCATCTGGGACATGTGATGACGTATAACATCGAGAAGCGCAGATACAATAAGAAATACGAGACGCAACGCTCCTCAAAGAACAGTTCTTTGGAGAAAGCAGCGAGCTGAACTTGGTGCACTGGTGCCTCTGGCATTACGGGGCATCGGATCGAAAAAAATAGGAACACTGTCGGAGAACAGAAGGAGCACAAAACTGCCCCTGATGGGACACAAAATAAGATTCAGGAGAAGGTGGTGTATTTAAATATTGTAACGTAGGAAGTTGTTCTGGACATCTTCAAACCTTTTTTTTTAATAAAATAAATAATTTATTTTGCAGAATATTCGAGTTTTATTTGTCATAATTTTAGAATTTTATGTTTATAATGTTGTAGAACTCGAAGATAATATTGAGAAATTCTACTTGGTGAGAATCATAATTATTAAAGTAAACTATGAATAAAACACATTAAATGAAAATAAAAAGGGGATAAGTTGAGAAAGATACTAAATTTCAAACAATTTTTGTCAAGAAATATTGCTTTTTAATATAAAAGTTTCCTCGTTTGTATAACGTAAAAATGTGAAAAAAAAATTCCCGATTAAGTGAGTAGCTTGTGAATTGATGTTACACAAGCAATGGTCTAAAAAACTTCACGATATGAAGATTTCGAGATTGGAGGAAACTGTCTAGGCAACTCGTAGTGAATTTCTTTTACCGCCGTGAATGTGTGGACTATGAAATCCTGACCACGACAGTGAAGAAAATGAAGCTTTTTTTTGTACAAATACTTTTTTAGTTTTTATGAATAGAATATTAGAGGTTTATTGGTTATGAGTTCAATTCACTCTCATTATCAATTAGCAAAAGTAATAATAGAAGCAAAGACTAAGGATTTTTCTTAAGAGGTCAAAGATGGAAATGAAATATCTTTAAAATGCTAGTATATATTATATTCTTAAATAACCTTCCATTTATTCTCTTGTCATCGTTTCGCGGACCCAAGTATTAAATGAACATAAGATGATAAATTTAACCCCCTAAATGTCTAATTTTGCATTATATTTTGTTAAATGTAGGAGACATTTGGTGACATACTTGACAATATAAAAATACATTGCTGATTACATGTGTTATTTATGATAATTATACACATAAGGTGTTACACTCGTCAGAGCGATCAGACTTAAGTACCCCCCCCCC
>NNCF01126093.1:233312-250106 GCA_002313205.1 Laupala kohalensis | reverse complement strand
TACAACCTATAGAGGAAGACACGTAAGTGCTACCTGTGCATAGGCATGGCTTATAAATAAAATTGAAAATAGAAATTTATACACTAAATAATATTTACCTTATGCTAAATTATATTATAAATAAAATATTTATATTTCAAGCTTCAAAGCGATGTTGTAAATATAATAGTTGTATATAATTGCTCATTGGCTAGTAACCATATGAGTAATTTTTCATTTATAATTTTCTTACATTCTGTATTTATGATTTTCAAGTCATTTTGCAAAGAATTTAAAAAAAATTAATTGCAGTTAACTCCTTTGTTTTATGCATTACTCTTTTATTTATTTTTGGCTGCGGTATAAATCTGTTTCTGGTGATGGAGTTATTGGTAATGTATTCGTGTTGTAATACAAAGTAGACTTAATTATGAAGCTGTGAAGTCTAAATAATGATTTCTATTAAAACAAGATATTCAATATTTAAGCGTAGTAAGAGTACACGACGCGTATAATGAAATGAAGATTAAAATAATAAGAATGAAACAGAAGTTATTAAGTACACAGTATGTTTATGAACATCGTCATGGAAGGCGAGAGAAAAAAAAGAGAGAAAACATTGACTTTATTTCACACAAAAGATTAGTTTGCCTATCAGCTGTCTGTTAACGGGTGTGTATTAACTGTAAATGCAATTTCCCTGAAGATCCAAAACTGATATTCAGTGAAATAATGAACACATTCTAGTTGATAATTTGGAGTTTAAATTTTATATTTAAATTTTGAAAATCATCCTGCAGAGATTTCTCCTTTCTCCTACCTATTTATTTACAATTAACAAATAAAAATCATCGTGTCTAGCATACTGTTTGTAGCGTCTAAATAAATCAGGTGGTACTAAGAATGATGCATTAAGAGTCACTGCTGTCGCGTGAACGATAGTCGCGAGTAGATATTATGTTTTCGTCCAAGTGGTCAGTTACTTATTAGTTGCGGTGTGTTAGTATTTGCAGCGCGCGATTTTCCGTCAGCTGATTCCTATAGGAGATGGATTAGCTTAAGTATAATTAAATCACTAAAACATCTGAAATTGAAATAATTATAACTACGTGTATTTATTTTGATTTCAACATTTAAAAAAATTCATCGATAATTCAAATGAGATAACTGTCATTATTGTTCGTGGTGATACAGTGTGTCTTGCGTGAAAAATACTTATTTTAAAAAATGGACTGATTTTGAAATCACGATAATTCGTAAGTGAAAGTTACTTGGTAGAAAAATTCTCTTAGTATTTTTAAATCACTTTCATCAATATGTCACCAGACATTTCAAAAAGACATTTCACTTTTTCCGAGGTGTGATGTATAAATCACGAAGCTTTCGTGTACATCAAACGAGTCAAGTGAGTAGTTCCTCAATATTGTTTATACTGTCCTACTGACTGCTAGATACAAATTTAACAATGTGTGTTTTCCATTATAATTTATAATGCAATATTATAAAAAAATAAGAATAAAAATATACAAAACAATGTAATACTTCTATTTAGCGACTTGACTAAATTGGAGCGCTAGTCCCACCGTAACTGCCGACAGACTATATTAAGATAAAAATGATGAAACAACCTATTTTATCACAATGATTCAAATAAAATAAGTAAATAATGCACTCATTTCCGTTTTAATCTCAAATATCACACAATTACGCACTTCTATTTTTTTTGTATTAATTGCCACTTTCCCACAAACGTAAAATATAGCGTTTTGTACAAAACAGTAGTTTTTATTGATGCTACTCCAGATGTAATTTATGTATTATGAACAATTGGTAACAATTACAAATGGTTAAATTTATTTTAGTTATATTTCGTTTTCTGAAGCTCAGTGCGATTGAATTGAATTTAACTTCGATTCACTTTCAAACTAAACGCAACTCAAATCATGTGCATGCATGACGAGCGATCTAGTGAGAATAGGTGCGACGATAACTCAAATCCGTGATATTACACTCCTGTTGGAGTACTCAATTATTTTTGACTAAAAAAAACAAACAATATTTGTTTGTATACAGAAACATCTGCGATTGTTTATTATATCGGAAAATTTTTATCTATGTTCCAGTTTTGAGATATATTTTTGTTTCACCTGTATCAGGAATGTACATTAAATTCACTTCTTTTTATTTATTGCCAAATACTCTGAAGAAATAAAAACTGTCTGTACTTTTACGAAAAAAAAGATAGATTGTTCATTATTGTAATGGTGTATACATTTGTTTGTTTTTCTTATTCCTTGGCGATATTATAGTTGGAGAACTGCTTTCACTTCTACCACCCCATCAGTAACAAAAACAGAAGACAATCCTTCGAGAAACCTGGTGGGTTTTTATTTGACGTGATGTCACCACTGGATAAACTCTGAAAAATGGACTCGTGTGTTTATAAACTGTCTACTATTACAGGTTCTTAGTAGCCAATAGCAAAATCAAGCGACAAAATTGAATCATGGAATGAAACTTTTATACAAGCAAGCGGCTGAATAGCAATGTATTCACTACATACCACGTTTTCTGCTTACTGCCCTCCAAAATGTACAAATGGAGACTCCAAGTTCCAGCGAAGTCACGGTCTTTAGAATAGTTGTCTTGAATGACAGCATTCTTTTCAGAACTCAGTTTCCGAAGGTAACTCAAATAATGCGGCAAAATCTATACATGCGGCAAAACTGGTCTTCAATCTCACCGAGGGTCCTGAAAATACACGAAACGATTTTTATGGGGATCATAATAGATACGTCATCCGTTGCTATGCAGTACGTACGCACTTGCACCAACATTAAATGATACACCAATATACCCATTGCAAGAAAAGTTTCAAAATTCAGTTGAATAATATTTTTATATTGTAATAAATTTCTTGAATACCAATCATTATAGTTTATCTAGGGATTAGTAAGATATTGATTGATGCTGAGGTTATATCAGACAGCTGCCTGAGCTCAAAAAGTAGTGGTGATTCTACCAGGCCTTAATTATGAATTGCAGGAAATCTCAAAACATAGCTAAAATTATCTCCACTTCTCCTCGAAAATGTGGACGCAACTGTAAGCAAAAAAGTCCCAAGGAGGAGAACAGAAAAGATAAAACAGTGTTGCCCATGGTACGCAAGATACAAGTCCGAGGGACTCAAACTACACTGTCTACCACCATGGCATGGCAGGGCATGTGGTCAGATAAGCTTAGTTCAAAACAACCAGATATCACTTCGTGTCTATTTTCATCTAAGCGCACTTCCTCGGCATCCCGGAAAATTCCCTCGAAAATTTCTATTTATAAGAATCTGATGGTACGAAAGGCGCCATATTTACGCTTCAAATCGAGCAGTCCTTTGAAAGAAAAAGAAAAAACGACTTCAGACTCTCCCTCTTCATCAACACTTTCCATGACACCATGCTCAGAAGCATCCTCAGACTTGATTGAAGTGGGACAAATATACGAAACTTTACCCATTGATGATTGCGTTGTGGGACATACTGGAGTGCAAACAGATTTATTTGCAGCAGAGCACCCACAATTTGGTACCAAATTGGAATGGAGGCGAAATAATAACATAGTTTTGAGAAACTCTCAAAAATGGGAGAGCAAAAAGAAACCATTGAGAAATTCTCCGGTTTTCTCTCCTCATGTTTCTCCGCAGGCTTCGAATACAAAGAGCTGCGGATCAATAAACACCATATGCACAGCATTGGCCGAAGAATTCAAGTTACCATTGGAGAAATATTTACAAAACAACCAGATTCAAATGCCTACAGACTTTCCACGAAATTATGACGAAGTAACAACATTCGGTGCCCCAGAACAGAATTTTTATTTTTCTGAAGATCCACCCAATCAAATTTCTAGCTCCTCGGACCTCTTGAGACAGCCGATATCTCCTTCACAAAGTGTGAGGTCACAAAATTATGACGAAGCAACGACATTTGGTGCCATGGAACAGAATTTGCACGTTCTTGAAGGTCAATCAACTAAAATTTCAAACTCCTCAGAACTCCTGCAACAGCCGGTATGTCCTTCAAAATGTGTAAGGTCCCAAAACTCTGACGAAGCAACAACATTTGGTGCCCCAGAACAATATTTCTATTTTCCTGAAGGTCAGCGAACTCAAATTTCAAGCTCATCGGAACTCTTGAAACAACCGGTACCTACTTCGAAATGCGTGAGTTCCCGAAACTCTGACGAAGCAAAAACATTAGATGCTCCAGAACAAAATTTATTCTCTCCTGAAGGTCAACTAACTAAAATTTCAAACTCCTCAGAACTCCTGCAACAGCCGGTATGTCCTTCAAAATGTGTAAGGTCCCAAAACTCTGACGAAGCAACAACATTTGGTGCCCCAGAACAATATTTCTATTTTCCTGAAGGTCAGCGAACTCAAATTTCAAGCTCCTCAGAACTCTTGAAACAGCCGGTATCTACTTCGAAATGCGTGAGTTCCCGAAACTCTGACGAAGCAACAACATTTGGTGCCCCAGAACAATATTTCTATTTTCCCGAAGGTCAACTAACTCAAATTTCAAGCTCATCGGAACTCTTGAAACAACCGGTACCTACTTCGAAATGCGCGAGGAAAGAAGGGGGGGATTTCGTGATCGACACGAGAGCTACACCATTCACACCTTCGTTAACAAGTATACCAGAAGAACGGCATGAAACACGAGAAGCAAGCAATGTCAAGGAACGGACACTTTCTGACCTCTCCAAGAGACTAGAAGAGTATGAAGTGTCAAAAAGTATGTTTTCCACTCCTTCCAACTCACTTCTTACCTCCATTTTATCTTCAACACTTCTGAAAATTTCACAGGATGATTTCAGTTATGTCGAGCAAAATTCACCACAAAACGAACAGAAATTTCAAGAAAAAATGGATTCTCCTCTTCATCATTATAGAACGAGAAGACAATCTCAAAGTAGTGAAACAAGTTCCACAGTTACTTCTTCCAAAAAATATTTGAGCGATCGTCAGGAACCAGTGCCTGATCTCCGAAACGGTCAGGTTCAGTTGAACTCTCAGGAAAACCAAGAAATTGCGCAATACAAAGAAACATCATCAACTGGACTTTTAGAGTTACCCCAAACACATTTAATTACAACCCCGAATAAAATGGATTTGAAAACTCAACCAGTAATGCAAACAAAAAATAATAGTCACGATCATGACACGAAACTACTGGAAAAAGAGAAAGGAGGTGTTCCAAACGAAGATGAACACACGAAAAGTGACCTTACCCTTCAAAGCGACAAGTTGGAATTTGAGAGCGTAGATCGATTTCATGGAGATATAAAGGTGGATATAAATCAGAACAGAACATTCAAATCATATCCTGAATCGCTCAGCTTAAGAGTAGCTAGAAGCATCACTAATTCTGACAAGAGACAATATCCATCGCTTGTACAACTGTCAACAAAAAATGAAAACGAAGAGTCGCAAAACCCAACGATATCCGGAAGTGACCAAAAGGAACCAAAGAAGACGGAGCCATTTTCTGAGTGGCAAACCATGGGAACACCAACAAAAGGCTCGAGGTCTAAAGAATCCGGAATTTATGCACTGAATAAAATCTTAAGGACGTGCTCAAGGGAGCCAAATACTCCTATTTCCAAATATTCTCTTCCCCAACGAGCAACAACTAAACCTGTTCATTCCGAAAACTCAAAAGCACCTATTCCGAGTGACTCATTAGATCAGAAAGAAAACGATGTTCACCGTACGAATGCACTAATAACCCAGAAATCTAACTCCACAAATAACGAAAACAGACGTCAACAATTCATTTTCACACAGGATCGGCAGATATCTCCTTTCCTCCGATACAAGAAACCAGAATATCAAAAATATATGGGTTCCATTGGAACTTCCACGACAAAAGTTGGAATACCGAGTTTACATAAATGCAGACTTCCTTTAAGAACACGTCGAATCGCGGACAATTGGAGGAAAAACCCTCTATTAACTCGTCATGTACCCATCGGGAGTGTAACTAGTGACTTCTTAAGGAATACGGAAAATCGGTCATTTGCAATGGGACACCTCATACCATTCAAGAAATTAAATTCAAACGACAGCTGTCCAACGAAGTGTAAGATGAAAGAAAAGAGAAACGTTTATTTTCCCGCGGGGAAAAAAGTATCAACACAAGGACCTTCTTCCAAGAAAAAGAGAATTTACGATCCCGTTGATTGTGAAAAAGAATTACATCCTCCTGCTACGTCGGATGTGACGAAAAAACCTCAAGATTCTCTTAACCAAGACGAGTTAATTGTAGACACGATGTCTCACGACGATGAGGTTGGATCCAACGTCACAGGAACATCACGATCCAAGGTATCACAGACGAAAATCTCTGTTCGAGATACAAAAGTTGTTGATGGTGAACACTCTTCAACAACCACATCAACTGTAACGTATGGTATTTTCCCTTCAAACAACAGTAGAAAGAGAAGTTCGAGTTTACCGGAATTTTGGAAATCACTCGTCCTTCCCAGGTACGCACAGAAATGTTTATCCCTTTCGCAAATCGATACAGATGAAACCATCTATCCTGTCACAAAACACAACATCAAAGCTCAGAGCATCTATACAGTATCTCCAGAGTCGCGTCCATTTCAGACCTGTCATAATTATGTGGAGAATGATTTATCCCAATTATCTGAGAACACCAATGGTTCACGGAAGTCAACCTTAAAAACATCTCATACAATTAAGCTGAAAAATCAGAATTCTGTTAAATCTCCTGACAGAGCAATGCACAGAGTTAACAAGAATGCAGGTATACTTTCTCCCCCAGAAATTTCCAGCAGAGGAAACAAGATAACCATGTCTAATCAGGAACGAATGGTACAAAGATTAAAAAGAGAAGAATATATACGACAGTGGGTGTTAAAAAAACAAGGTAAATCTTCACCAAAAGCGAAGTCAAATTTGTGTGACACTGACAGTAAAAAGACCAAACGGAGTTCATCTATGAATAGTCAATCAAGTCAGATGATACCAACTATACAGGAAATGAAAATGAATTCAGCAATTGATCTTAAATATAGTGAAACAGGGGTCGTAATGGATAACAAATCTAGACATTCAGAAGACTCATGCTCATCCAAAATAAAGAAAAGGAATAATATTTCGGAAAAGAATATGAAATACCTACCAAAAGATCTGGAAACGAAGAAAACTCTACTAAACACTCAGAAAAGGGGGCAAAATTTGGAGTTAAAAGTTATACATACAAGTCCGGAACCAGTATTGAATTCACATCAAAGCAAGGGTAAAAACGATTCAATTTCAGAAAAATCTCATATTATTCAAAAGCAGATGAAGGACAAGGGTCTACATTGCGATCTACATATCACTCCACAAAACACATCTCAAGTCACAGAGTACACACAAGCATTCGAAGATCACACACAATCTGAAAAAGCACATTATAGAATAGAAAAGAGACAGATAGAAGCAACGAAATCATTCAAGCAACGAGATCAAAGTCATTTGAAGATACCAGTCCCTGTCACAGTTCTCACTCTGGACCCTCTACCACTTTACTCGATGATGGGTTATACGTCTGAAGGCAATGTTATCTTTCAGAGAGTCAATAAGACTATCCCGCAAGAATCTCAAACTGAAGATTCAAGGGGATCTGTTCAAATAACATCTTCAAATTCCCAACAGAAACGTGTGGATGATTTGCAGCGTTCCCAGGGAAGTTTGGGACAATTTGTTCCACGTCCTCTTCCTCCCCCGAGTCATATGCGTGGTCTGAAACGTCCGGTGACAAGGTCAAGAAACGGTTTCGAAAATTTGAAACATGCAGTGAAAGACACAAAAAAATGCGCATATGGCGTAGTGAAAGACACCAAACAACCCATTCGCACTGTTCCTCCGAAACGCAATAGTAAACTGGAACAATCGCGCAGAACTACCTCCTCTACATCTCAAATAGAAGATCCTTTCATCAACGCGGCTTCAGAAAATCACTCTACTGAAAACAAAAAGTATCCGAATTTGAATACGAGAGATAATGTGGATAAACCAGGACATGGGGGAGAAACAGAAGACAATATTTTGCCGAAACGTGATACAGATAAAAGTAGAAATGAAGTAGCGTTCAAAGCTTGTCAAACAGACAAGAAAATTACCTACCCTCTCTTAAACAATCCTGAGAGCGAAGGGGGAGGTTATAAAAACAGAGAAATGAGTTGTGAGAGAATATTTCAAGACAACAAAAACTTTTCACAGGATCGATATTCAAAGATCTTGAAGACCAGTTATTTGCGGTATGTTAATCAAACCCAGAAACCCAGATTTCCCAAGGTTCAACACTTTCGGCACATTAAGTCTACTGAAAATAAATTTCGAGATTCCGAAAAGATAGATGAGGTGACCAGTGAACAAGAAAAGGATTTCTTCTCAGAGAAAAACAGTTCTTTAGATCATTCCGATAAAAATGTATCAAAATTTCATCGAAATGTTAATGAAAATCGAGTACCTTCATCGTCGCGAAAGATTTACTTTCAACAAACAACAAGGAATTTGCAGCAACGATATCCGCAGGTATATCAACAAAACAGGAGAGGACAGTTATCAATCCGGACAAGAGGTAAAGGAATTGGCACGAAGAAAGAAGAAAGGAGCGACGTGAGATCTAATGTGAACTACCTCAAGAAAGAGAAGTGTTTACCTACCAAGGAATTTCTCTTGTCAAAGAGAGCCAAAAGTATTTTAATCTCTTCGTTTTCAGATAAAGTCCGTAAATTAGGACAGCGGATTTTGCGCAAAAATCGCTCCTACCATTCAACCAATTCATCACAGTCTGGTTCCAAGAGTCATGGTTCTTTCGAAATCTCTTCTCACTCCTCGAAATCACAGAATGGTGGGCGATTACGGAAGATGAGATATATTACCTCCCCAAAATCCACCGTGATGTACATGAACCGGAATCGTGTGTCGAACTTCGATTCACCATCTTATAATGAAGATGAGAACGGCTGTAGAGGGAACTACAGAAGCGTCCTCGAACGGAACAGTTCTACTTCCGTAGATTCACACCATTTTCAATCATCATACACCAAATCAAGTTCTAATTTTCAAGAAGACTTCTCACGATCTTCGAAAGGAATCCAATGTATTAATGCAGAACCATCTGGATTTGTAAACAATAGAGTATCAAAAGTTTCGTATACCATCTTGAAGGTGAAACCAAAACAAAACGAAAATATTTATTGGGATGATGCAGTCACACCGCAAAAACATTCAGAACATTCGTATCAGAAAATATATTCGAGAAACGGAACCGCACTTTTTCAGAAAAATGATACAAATTCACAATCAGAGAAATTTATCAAAGACATTACAACGAAGTCTGACAAAAATCGAAGGCTCCGAGACCGCACTCCAAGTTACTGAGAATAAACATCAAGAAAGGAGAAATTCCTTCGGAAATAGCGATCATTGTTCCAACGAATTCGAAATATGTCAACTGATTTTCTATTAAATGTATAAAGATAAATATATTTATTATTTTTAAAATTCCATTTTTATTTCTCTTTTTTGGAAGAAAGGGTGCCATTTTTTAACGTGCGTATCCCTCTTTCTTTCATCTGCTTAAAAATTCTGAGGCTTCCATAGAATTTTGCTAGATTGACTTGCGATTATTCATTTTTGAGATAATATTCATACAATTAGGAGGATTAATCACAAGGACTTAGAGCAAATGGAATGTACGGTTATTAATACAGATCATAGGCCATGACAGTCTTCGTAAAAATCTATCTCCTTATTGCCCATTCGCTTTTGTCTTTACTAGTTTTGTGGTCTTTTCCATCATTTTTAGTATGGCACTATAATCTTATCGATGACATCGATTTTGCATCTTATTCTTGAATATACAAAATCAAGTGATTTAAAGCACAAGAACAGATATATGATATTCCAATTCAATGATACTTTTTCAGTTCGGATAAATTACACTGTTCATTATCGACTGAATGAATATATTATGAATG
The DNA here is from genome assembly GCA_002313205.1 of Laupala kohalensis. NCBI lineage: Eukaryota > Metazoa > Arthropoda > Insecta > Orthoptera > Trigonidiidae > Laupala > Laupala kohalensis. Next base: position 240,071 of record NNCF01126093.1, on the reverse strand, counting down.
TAATTGATGAAATATAAGAACTTTTAAAGGTGTATTTGTACGCTTACCAGTACAATATGGATTGAGAATATTGCGCCAAACTTTGAATTTGTTTGAAAGTGTGTCCTTTGGTGCTGCCATAATCGCTTGATTTTCGAATTATGGTGTCAGGTATCGATATATTAACTCTCATCGATTGATATCCACTACAAATATATGTTGGGAAGTGCTTCTCGCTTAAAATTTGAGAAATTCATTCGTGTGAATTATTAACTATTATTTTGGTTTGTAAATGGGGCTTCATATTACAATATTCTATGTTTTCAGTTTGTACCTACTATTTACTGCACCCAGTAACGCAACTCCCTCATTATCAATATTAACAGAGCCAAATATTATAAAGATATTATCACACAGATTGCACAAATATTTCCTAGGCAGACGTAAAGGTACCCATACCAAATTTATGTGCCTTCCTTATCGGTGCAGTTATTTATATGTAAATATGCATAGAATATGCCTAATAAAATTCCATTTTTAATGCTTTCTTGCCAATACTTGTGGTCTTGAGATAAGTCACTTCATTACCAGTGAAGTTTTTGTGTCTGACTTTTAATTTTGTGAGAACTTTACATTGAATCACATCACGCATAAACTGCTCAATAGATTTCAATTAAATCACACCCCACATAAATTTTGAATTCATGTTAAAATATCGCTCAACAAAGGTTATTTGTTAGAGCAACCTGAAAAGTTGGATACTAAGAACTCCGAACTACTTGTGTCCTGTAGACAGTGGTTTCGTGATTACGATAACATTGTGAGAAAAGTCTCAAGTAATGGGACTTTTCTCCAAATGTTGGTGACACTGAATATTTTAATGGTTCCAACGAATGGTATGGATATTTTACGCCTGTATGAACAAGAATATACTCTCTCCCCTTCTCCCTCTACTCCCCTAAAAAGCAGATGATACGTCGGGAAAAACAAGTTAAATGATGTAATAGATGAAATACCAGAGATCACTATTACATCACGTTTGCATGAATATTAAGCGTATTCTATGTAATCTGTTACCTTTTTTAATTGACAAAAATCTTTTGACATAAAGAATATAAAATATTTATTTTAGTTGAAACAGAATATTGACGCCACGCTCCAAGAAAATAATTGATGTTTCAAATTTCATTAAAAAATATATTTCCCAATTCGTCACTCCTCGAACGCGACGCCTGGTGCGGATCCATATATCATTCTCCTCGTGACACACAGTGGGTCACTACATCGAAAAGCTGACCAAAATATGAAAGATTTTCTTAATTACTATGATTTTTGGCACACATTGGGAGTCACTCGTCAGCAAAAAGTTTAAATTTAATATTTTAAAAATTGAATCATCAAGGGGTCACGATTAAGTGAAGTGAAATAGTAATAAATTCACAATATTGTTCCAAAAATCTTACACAAGAATGTTTGTTAAAATTTATAAAACAATTGCACATTTTTTGGAACAAATTAAAAATGATAAAGAATGACAAATCGTAATCATACATTGTACATTTATCGTAAGTCAAGAACATAATCGCGTCTTTCCTCGCATGAATTTCAAATATTTTGTAAAAGTGGGGGACATGTTATAAATAAGATTTAGGTCGCTGAATGATGTAGGTAATATGATATTTTGGTTACGTTTCCTCAAATTGTCATTTTATTTTCCATCGATTTTTTTCTAATCCTTGGAAATTGTTGATACTTCATATTGTTAATAAAACTTAACAATCATTTCAATTTTTAACATTTTTCACACTTTATGGAGTAGAATATAATTGGTCGTATCGAAATTGAAATCTTGTATCACTTTTCAATACATTTCTAAAAATCTGCATTTCAAAACAAAATTTTAATTTTCTCTGGATACTACACCTGAGACTTACGAGGACATACACACACAAAAACGATTTATGTGCAATACATAGTAACGAGCTTTGAGTATTCCTGCAGCCAAACTGTATGTATTCAAATACCTAAATTGGAAATAAGACATGTAAATGGAAAAAGTGCAAAAAAAACCCCCCCCATCGGGAATAACGTCCTCCTTGATAATGACAAGGCTGTGGTTATCGATTTAAGTAAATTCTGTTGATTGTTTAATTGCTATGACAACCTAAAGAAAGCGTGGGCGTATGCATCGTCGCGAGGCTAACATTCATTATACTACGACAGTGGTCTGGGAAACTTATATTATGGTATATGATATTTTTTGTTTATATCAGTGATTTGTCGTAATGCCCGGCAAAATGATGGTTATCATACACTCTTTTTGGGTACTACCCGTGGTATTTGGTTTTGTGTGTGTGTGTGTGTTTGTGGCATTTCGCACATTCTTCATATTTTGAATATTTGGCACTTACAATGGTTTCAACAGGACGCCTTTCCATATTTTAATGATTTGGCAGTTAAAATAGTTTGAACAGAACATTTGGACAAAATTTTAGTTTTTAAAAGCACAATTAGTTCCAAAATAAAATAAATAATCTACGATGATTTTTTCGTAATCAATTATGGCGTATAATCAGTTTTAAGTATATCCTTTAAAACATGTTTTTGGGTTTTAGAACGTTTTTCATTTACATCTCTCAAATTATTATTATTATTATTTATTTTGACCTACTTTATGAGGTTATTACAACTGTGCGACGCTTCTGTTTCTCAATGTTCATAGGTTTCGTAACTCATCATGTTGATTCGTTCCAAGAATCGATTTGGGTAAAAACTATGCCTCCAATATGTCGTACAATATCATTTTGCGACAACCATCAAAGTAGAATGCAAATAACACAATATTATAAAGGCAACTCTTAGGAAAGAATTGCTACATTCTTGATGTGAAAGTTTTTCAGATACACCAACTCAGACGAGGAATATTAGACCACAATCATTATGCACAGCATTGAAATTCTGTTGATCTTTTTTGCAAAATATTCAGGTAAGAACGAAAAAACAAGCTACGTGACAGAAATATAATTGAATTTATATACGTGCGATATCGAGAAGAGATTATAAGTATAAAGTTTCGAAACACATGTATTGTACTCTGATTATACGTGTACTCACGTATAAAATCATGTATTCTTGTTTCCTTTTTGTACTTCAAGTTTATTTTTATATTAGAAAAATATGATAACAAAGAAAAATGCGTATTTGAAATAAGGAAAACAATTTTTGAATTCTAATTTTTTATTGTCAAAAAACAGTTTTAACTGCTTATTACCGTAGAGAACAATAAACTAGTTTACATTTCGGAAGCATCAAAAGTAAATTATCTGAGTCCTTAAACAATTTAACCAATATGATTACTTGTAGCTACGATCGGTTATAAAGGATACCAGGTGAAAAATTATATTCCGTGAAGACAAGTTTGAGGATTATTGCTTCTGCTCATAGAAAAGGAGCAAAATGATTAATAATAGTAATAATAATAAATTTATTGTCAAAAAAACAGTACAAACTGCGTATGACCACGTGGAGGACAACAAACTAAGTATTCCTCATTAGAAACAATAATGATACATCATAAAGGATACATAAAAAAGGAATTTTGGTCACACCGTGTTCATTAACAACACTAACTGATTAAATTACCGTCATTTACATCACATTTTGTGGAGATTTCTTGAAGAAAAAACAACATTTATTTTACTGAACTGAATTTGAAACTCACTTTATTATGAGAAATGTTTAATTTCGTGCTGTTATTACAACACAGAATTTAATGTACGAATACGCAATGGTCCGCGGACCTCAGATTTGGAATATTTTTTCTTCTTCGCAATCGTTTATCTGAATACTGCAGTCCTTTCCTCGTATTGAAGTTTCCATAAACAAATTACACCTTTTCAATCATGTTTCTTTTAACCTTAAGAATCATAAATAACTTCCTAATAATAATAATAATAATACAAGCTCTTAGATTTTAAAAGAGAAATAATTATAATATATACTAGTATACAATGTATGTAAGTACCTTAGGACGGGATGTAATATTCCAATTTAGAGGAAGGAAGGAAAGGATTTCTCCAAATCTTCTCATATGATATCCCAATCTAACTGTCGGATTTTTCATTATAGACACTTGATTTCTAATAGTTGTGGAGTGAACAGCAAAAATGGCAGAAAAACACAGTTACCACCATTGTATTTGTAATTTTGTTTTGCAGATACACAATTGAAAAATTTGGTTTTATGAATTAATATTAATTTTTTTAAACCTGAAATGTTTCAAAAAGCATGATATTCTTACGGTTTTTGCCGATGCGTCGACTTCATTATTTTTTATAAAATAAACTAAGAGTGACCAAAATAATTCTTATTCAAGGTTATATTTGTGACACATTTATTAATTTCATGCTTATACATGCAAAATATAATGAATTATTAATTTTTTTCGAAACCATTACTATAAACGACCAGACACATTATTAAGGAATAAAATGTATACTGTCGCATTCGGGAGAATGCCATAATCATATTACAATTAAACGCATACATTTTAAACCATTTACTCAGTCTTCATGAAGTAATAAATAAAATCTTATTTTGAATAAGCGGCCTCAAGTGTATCATAGTCACGCGCATTGTTGCCAATGCCGCATTCAGTCGTTAGCTGAGAAGTCGTGTGTTCGAGTTATACCAGTCAGTGGAGTGATACGTCCGGCAACAACGCGCCTAACTGAAATCCATCGCTGGTCGCTAATTGAAAACATGGTTTTATTTATCACTTGCTGGAAGTTACATAAATAGTTTTAAACGTTTACATTAAATTGAAATGTGATCATGGCATTCTTTTGAGTGCGATAGTATAAATTTTATTCTTTAATGATGTGTCTGGTCGTTTATAGTAATGGTTTCGAAAAAAATTAATAATTCATTATATTTTGCATGTAGAAGCTTGAAATTAATAAATGTGTCACAAATATAACCTTGAATAAGAATTATTTTGGTCACTCTTAGTTTATTTTATAAAAAATAATGAAGTCGACGCATCGGCAAAAACCGTAAGAATATCATGCTTTTTGAAACATTTCAGGTTTAAAAAAATTAATATTAATTCATAAAACCAAATTTTTCAATTGTGTATCTGCAAAACAAAATTACAAATACAATGGTGGTAACTGTGTTTTTCTGCCATTTTTGCTGTTCACTCCACAACTATTAGAAATCAAGTGTTTATAGTAAAAAATCCGATTGTATAGTTCGGATACTATAATGTTGGGATGTCACGCCCACAAGTTTGGGGAAATCCTTTCCATCCTCGTTATTCGGATCTCATATCTAAACCTGCTATCTCAGTGCCCTAATGATGACTATTTGGTCGCGAGGTTCACACCATTAAACCCTATTATCTCAACATGAAGACATTAGAGGTATATTAAATGATAACGAATAGGGTGATAATTAAATTTAAGACATAACGCTTATACATCCACAGCAAATTACAGAGGAAGAAAGATGCGAGGGTTGATGCTATTAGTATTTTGGATGATGGCAGGTATAGTATCTGCGGATATTTTGGAGCAGGATAATTCAGCCAAAGCACGCCAATTCAACCACTCACGCGCTGTTCTTCTGCCATTTCCGGCTTTTTCCGCCCCTCGTCAGAAGCTAGTGAATTGGGTGACTGGTGGCGGAGGCAACTTCACCACACCCCTCAATCTCACATACGATCCAGGTAAAGTAACGAAAATATAAATTTAAATGTTTTATTGTTTGGTAAATACAAAGATCGATATAAAACCGAGCTTTAAAAATTATTTCGAAGCTAGAGAATAACAAATCTTTGTGGTCATCAAGTGTTGCCCTATCATTTTATTTGAAGGAAAAGCAATATGTATTAAAACGAGGACTCTGAAATAATAAAATGAGCCCAGAAGATACCTTTAAGTAAATAATACAAAAGAGCAATCAAACCAGCGCCAATGTTATTTTCCTTATTGTCAATTTTTTCCTGTATTGTCAGGTTCGTGGATTTTATCCATCTGAAACTTCGGCAATATTGTAAATTGCAAAACAATCCACGTAAGTTATGACAACTCAGCTCTACATTAACATTACAAGCATTTGTGTTTTGAAATTTTACATATTGTTGCTTATATCATTGACAATGGAAAATCAATCAATGTAAAAATTATTTTACTATTTACAAGAAAATGTGGTCACTTTGCTCAGTAGGGAAAGAACATCATAATGAAAACTATCTTTGGTCCTTTATTTATTTATTAAGTCCTTAAGTTCTTTATTTGAAAAAAACAAACAAAAACGATTCCTTCACCAAAAAAGTATACACTAAGATAACGAAATCATTAAATCTTATGAGTCAATGCAAGCAAGGTAGAAAATATTCATGGCTGTTTGCTGTGAGGTTTGAAGGATTCTCGATACTGCTTACACTGTTACCAACAGCAACATAATAATAATAATAATAATAATAATTTATTACTGCAATTGGGCTGTCATGCCCGGTGGCAGATATTTAAATACATAAAATATACATCAACAGTATACAACAATTACAACAACAAAAATAAAACAAGGATAAATCATGTTACGTCGAATGAAAATGGGAGACGGGACCGGGATTCGAACCCGGGACCTTGAGCTCTACGCGCTCATGCGCCTACCAACTGCGCCATCCCGTTCGCCTCTCGGGCCCGTCTACCATTCTCATTCAACTTGTGAAACCCAAAGACCTCTGAGGTGGTCTCGTAGAGACTAGATTCCTCA